>BDUI01000147.1:246334-257211 GCA_002335545.1 Apodemus speciosus
CTGAGTTCGAGGCCAGCCTGGTCTACAAAGTGAGTTCCAGGACAGCCAGGGCTATACAGAGAAACCCTGTCTCGAAAAAACCATAAATGTACACAGAAATAAATAAATTGTACTCAGAAATAAATAAATTGCACAAATAAATAAATAAATGTAGTTTAAAAGAATTTTAAAGACTCTGTAATCATGTCACTTTTATAAGTGCAGAGAAATAAAGTTCAAAAGATTCTTTGGTCTGGCACAGGCACTTGCCTCCAGGCCTCACTTGAGCTTGATCACTGAGATCTATAAAATGGAGTTAGGGAGAGCTGACTTCAGGAAGTTATCTTTGGATCTCCACATGAACACCTTGGTGTGCAGGCACTCCTACAGACAGACAGACAGACAGACACAGACAGACAGACAGACAGACAGACAGACACACACACACACACACAAACACACACACACACACACATACACACACACACATGTGGGACGTAAAACCATGCCAAGAAGTTTGGTAAGATAGAGCAGGTCGAGACCCAGGGACTCCGTGGGCACACGCCTGAGGCTTAGGCGATGCCCCGCTCCCTGACAGAATCCTGACTTGGAACGTGTGCGCATGCTTCTCATATCAAAGAGACGTGACCTGTGGTCACGTAGGCTCAACACAGAGTTCTCCATCCTCATGAGGTATCTGGAGACCTGTAGGGTTTGGCCAGTAAGCTTCCTTCCCCAGACATTCCTCCCTGCAAAAGGTATTTAATCTCAGACCCACCCTGAGAAGTAGGGTCAGGTTTCACGAATCCATTTTCTGCCATGACAGTAAACTGTTTAGAACCATGCACTGTCTCTTTTCATCAGGATCCACCATGGGGAGCCATGAAGAAGCCCTTCCCCTACTGCCTACTGAGCCGCAGCCTAATCTCCAGGAAAAGGACTCTATGCTCAGCTGCTCCTCTACCCCCAGGCCCGGGCTAGACGGTATCCCCAGCCTGAGCCCCCTACACACACACACACACACACACACACACACACACACACACACACACTCCATTCTCTGCTCTTCCGTGGCTCCCAGTGGTACCCAGATGTCCAAGAGTCTAAGAATCCCACAGCCCTGGCCTTATCCTTGTCACAGGCCTGGGACGCCTCCCCCAACCAGCTCTGGCTTTCCCAAGCCTCAGTCTGTGCTCCCCCCAGCAGTGTCTAGGGACTTCTTTCAGCCGGCAGTCAAACTCCCAGTGCCCGGTGGCAGAGCAGACCCAGGCCTACACACACACACACACACACACACACACACACACACACACTAAATAGGTGTGATTAAAAACAGTTTTAAGGGTTATTGTTGTTGTTGCTGCTGCTGTTTTGACTTTAAACTACCAGCCTTCCAGAAGCTTTAAGATGATACCCTGCACATTATGACTATCCAAGAGGGAGGTAAAGGGTGGTCTGCAAAAGACTTCCTCCTTTTTTGTCTGCTAGAAGAAAGTTTAGACAAACTGGCTGGAATTTCAACTCTAATTTGAATTCGCAACTTATGGTAGTTATTGGCTTTTAGTCAAAGACATGCAAACGTAAATTTGTCATGTTTTCTCATAGTCAATGCAAAGAAAAATACATAATTTGATTTTTTAAAAGTTCATTATGCTGGGCAGTGGTGGCGCACACCTTTAATCCCAACACTTGGAAGGCAGAGGCAGGCAGATATCTGAGTTTGAGGCCAGCCTGGTCTACAGAGTGAGTTCCAGGATAGCCAGGGCTACACAGAGAAACCCTGTCTCAAAAAACCAAAAACCAAACCAAAACAAAACAAAAACAAAAACAAAAAAAAGTTCGTGATGTTTATCCAACAAAAACAAATTGTATATGACAATTAAAAATAATGTAAATAATTTTAAAGGATATAAATAAAAAAAATTAAAGGCAAACAAACCAGTTCTAGAATTAACTATTATCTCCAGCAAGTAGAACTAATGGTCTTAGCTCTTAATTATCTCACTTAACCCCCAAACTCCCACGCCCTCTGCCAGCTCTGTCTGTGTCTGAAGATGAATCATTTCTGGAATTGAACCGAGTGGTCCATCCCTGAACTGTAGCCTAAAAGTGCTACATCTACATAGGGTTTCCACTGCTGTGATAAAACCATCACCAAAAGCAACTTGTAGAAGAAAGGGTTTGCTTGGCTCACATATCCTGAGACACAGTCTATGGAGGGAAGACAAGACAGGAATTCAAAGCAGGAACCTGGAGGCAGGAACTGAAGCGGAGGCCATGGAGGGACACTGCTTACTCGATCGCCCATTGTAGCTTTCGCAGATTGTTTCCTATATAGTCAAGGACCACCTGCTCAGGGATGGCTCCACTCACAGTGGCCTCCTATATCAATCACCAATCAAGAAAAGGTTCCCATAGTCTTGGCGACAGGCCAACCTGTTGGAGACATATCCTCTGTTAAGGTCTTATGTCAAGATGATAAAAATAAATAAATAAATAAATAAATAAATAACCCAAGGTAAATCTGAAGCTTCTGGTCTCCTTGAGAAGTGTGAGTGGAGACCTGTAGGCACCTAGACCTTGGCTCACATTCACAAGGGTCATGTTAGGCATCCCCTAAAGCCTGAGCCCTGGTAAAATGTCAGAATTTTGGAAAGTCTAAATAATGGGGAGAAACTTAAAATAGAATAGAGAATTAAGCATCATTTTATCTACTTGGACAGTTTGCTTTAAATCAATGCCAAATCTTTTAGCAATTGTGTGAACAATGTGGAAATGATAACCTTAACAATTTACCTTAAGTCAGCTTGTAGTTTCTTGGGAGGCGACAATAAAATGGGCAAGCACAGCAGGGAGCACTCCCCTGCTGCTCCCCACAGCCCACAGCCTGTGCAAACATCCCCAATAATCACCCTCTAGTCCTCTCCGCCACACAGGGCATCAGGTGCTGGGCCTATCCTATTTCAGGGATGAGGAAGTTATGACTCGGAGAAATGTGAATAACTTGCCCTGTACCTTGTGACTGGGGAGCAGATCCAGAATTCCAGCCGGAGGTGGAGTCCGGTACACAGCACACGCCACTGTGTCAGCACCTGGGGCAGGAGACAGCCGCCAGCCAGCGAGAGGACCTCCAGCAGATAGGAGATTGAGTACTTCCTGACCTAAGACACTGTTAAAGGAGAGATGTGAGGCTTTCTCAGAAGAGCTGCCCCACAAACACAGAGAATAATGAACGCGTGGGAGCTCAGATGTCGGAATGTTGAGTTCTCAGCTGGCGGCACTATTTTGGGTAGGTTTAGGAGGTTTAGCTTTGCTGGAGGGCATATGCCCCTTTGAGGCTTTTAAGTTAGGTGCCATGCCTAGTTTCTTCTCTGCCTCCTGTTTGTGGCTCAGGGTATGAGCCCTCAGCCTGCTGTTCCACGTACCATACCTTCACTCCACCATCAAGGGCGCTAACCTTCCAGAGTCATAAGCTCAAATAAACTCTTTCTTGTGTAAGCTGTCTTGGCCACAGTGTTAGATCACAGAAATAGGAAAGTAACTATTACAATATGTTAGTAATTTTGGCAAAGCTTGAACAGACTACCCCAAAATTGACAGAAGTGGGGCATCCTCACAGGCGAGCAAACAGCGTGTAGCAGCAAAGGAAGGGCTTTGCTCTATTGTCAACTTGCGCAAAGACTCTGGGCTCTCAGTGTTGATTTTCTTCTAGGTTAATATGAAATATAGTCAGCCCCTCAATATCCACAAAGGATTTCATTTTGGAGCACCCAGGAAATCTAAAATCTATGGGTAGTCAACTTCCCTATACTAAACTGTGGGGTGATGTAGATAATAATCCAGACTACTCAAGAAGCTGAGTCAGGAGAATCTCTAGTTCAAAACAAGCCTTGACAACAGAGGGAGACTTGTCTCAAACAACAGAGGTCTTTATCCAGCCTATGCAATCCTACCATACTCTTTAAGTCATCACTAACTTTCTTATAATACCTGAGAGAATATAAATTCTATGCACAAAGACATAGTCACAAGAAAATCATCTATATGTGTTCAGCCAAGAATTTTTATTGAGATTTGTTCCTTATGTGTATGAGGGTTTTGTCTGCATAGATGTGTATGCACCAGATGCATGCATTGCTGGCAGAGGCTCGAGGGAGCTATCAGAGTGCCTGGAATTGGAATTACCTTCAGTTTTTTGGTACCAAGTGGGTGCTGGGAATCATACCTGGGAGGGTCATCAGTACTCTTACATGGTGAGCCCTCTCTCTAGACCCAAGATGTCATTTTTAGATTAAGTTTTTGGTTAGTAGTTGGTTGGACCACAAGTATGGCTGTGGGACTATGGAGGGCTAACTGCACTGCAGTTATTCTCCAACATCTCTCTCTCTCCTTTCTTTACCAAGCACAAACTCCCTGCCTGAGCTATAAGAGATGGGTGTATTTAAAGAGTCTAAGACCACACTATAATCCCAGCCAGAAATTGTGGCCAACACTTTCAATTACCCTTCATTAAAAGACTTCTTAATTAATTACATCTTCTTAGAAAAATTTCTCCGAAGAGCAAGAAGTAAAAATCATAATGACCATATGGTTTTACACTCCTAAAGGAAAACCAGCGTTTCCACTAAACCCACTAAGTCAAATCCTCTCAACACACAGCACACACGTGTGTGTGTGAATGTATACAGAGATGGCTGGTATCTTAGCCGCTGTTCTATTGCTGTGAAGAGACACCATACCATGGCCATGGCCATAAAAAATAATTGAATGGCGGCTTGCTTACCGTTCCAGAGCTTTAGTCCATTGTCTTCATGACAGAAGCATGCAGGCAGACATGGGAGCTGAAAGTTCTACATCCAAAGTGGCAGGCGGCAGGCAGAGAGCCACTGGGCCACGTTTGGACCCTTGAAACCTTGAAGCTCACCCCCAGTGACACACTTTCTCCAATAAAGCTGCACCCTCTCCCAAAAAGCCACCTCATAATCCCTCTCAAGTATGGCCGCTCCCTAGTGGCCAAGCGTTTAAATACATGAGCCTGTGGGGGCCATTCCTATCCAAACTGCCACTGGTATCAAGAGAAAGATCTCTTCGTGCCCTTCCCTGTGCTCACAGCTGGGAACTGTAGTAGGGGCCATGCCATCTGTACACTACAAATGCTCCTCTGGGAGTAGATCACCAACCGCTTGTGCCTCTTAACCAAGCCACCAACACCTTGACTATTACAGCCTTTCCCCCAACCTACTCTTTCCTCATCTCTTCCAAATGCTATAATTCCCCCATAAGAATGCATTTCAGAATTGGCCAAATTGGTTATCAAAAGTTGATTTTCAAAATGAATGAAGCATGCATGGCCCACTAGGACGGACTGTGCTCTCGCCGAGGAAAACTGATCTAAGAGGTCACAGTTTGAAACATTCGGCTTAGTTTGTACTGACTATTTAATTTCTCTTCCACTTGGCATGCTAAGACAAGCCCAGGAAGAGCCTGGGAGCTACTGTTTCCTCAATGATGCTGTGATGACCTCTTCAGGGCCCAGGCCAATATTCAGCTCTGAAGGCCACATCGGGCCACAGGGGCCTCCCAGAAACTTCCAAAGCTGTCCCCGGGGGAAGGAACTGTCCTTCATTCCAAGGAAGATGGAGGGTAACCAAGCCCCTTGGAGCGTAGAACTGCACATCACCCTGCATCTAGCAGCTTGGGATCTCAAGAAGTCATTGCTGTAGCTTGTTGGCCAGCACAATGAACAGAACATTCTGGAAAGCAGAAGCCGACTGATTCCGACAGCTGTGGGATATAGGATTCAGTCTCATGTGAGTATCAGTTGTCTTTCCAGGAAAGGTATCATTAATGTCTCTTCCACCCAGCCTTGGGCATAATATTAGAATGCCTGCGGTCAACTTTTCCAGGAAAGGGGCCCAGGAATTTGAGACTTTGCTAAGCCTTGACTTTGGACTTCTAGGTGTTTCTTTACTTGTGGTGGTACACTCTGCGTCACTGTTTTTCTTACATTTATCCATCCTCCTAACAATTATTGCGCACCGAATGTGTGCCAGTCCTGTTGGAGACTTGTGTTTCGTAATGAATGAAATGCGTGCAGGCCCCAGAGGGCAGACTTCAGTACACAATCAGGTAGCGTGGGGGGGGTGGGGGAGCAAAGCAGGCAGATTTGATGGAGAACATTTGTGCAAGAGCATTTGTCACAGCATCTGTCCTGAGCCGGAGGTCCCAAGGGTGTGGGTCACAGCCAAGCGCGTATCTCAGAGCCGCCTTCCTGGCCTCAAGGAGTCCTGAGAACAGAAGCAGCTGTCATGTGGGCTTTGCTGCAGAGAAACATCTAGATTGGCACTTCCACTCGAGCTGGGAAAAGTCTGAAGAGCTTTCAAGAGGCAGGGTCACCTGTCAGGCAAGTCTGGGACACTTTATGGTGACTATGGACCGGGGCATCCATATTAAACACACAACTAGTTAATGACAAATTTTAATTTTTTTATAGGTAAATACCTGTCCTCAGAAAGCATTAAAGTGACCCCGCTTGGATTTTTTAAAAGATTTATCTTATTTGTGTTCGTGTGTACACACATGCTCATGCACTCACCAAAGCCAGAAGACATAGGCGTTACAGGTGTGTCTGAGGTTCCTGAAGGGGATGCTGGCTCCAAACCCTGACCCTCACAGTGGGACGGCAAGCACTCTAAACAGCTTAGCTTTCTCTCCGACCTGAGGAATAGCAAAAAAGGAAGGAAGGATGGGGGGGGGAAGAAATAATAAAAGGAACAATATTAATGTGTAATTAAACATTTTAATTCATATTAATATTTTAATTTTTTGAATTAGACCAAAATGTATATAATGAACACATTTTGAAAAAATGTAAATGGAACGTTGCATGAAACTCTCAAAGAACTAAAAATTTAAGAAAAATGTTAAGCACAGAGAGGTTGCTCGTTACTAAGTCTTCCTCAAGTCTTGGACTCTAATACGGTTCATATAACACTGATAACCGCTGTAACATGTTCTGGCTTTGTGCTTTAACTAACATTTGAAAATGGGTCCCATATGGGTCCTGGTTTATGTCTAGTGAAAGTTCCCCATGCTCACCTATCTATGTTAATGATGTCACTTTGGAAGCTTGATGGCCAATATGACAAGAGTGTCAGCAAAACTGGTAAAGGAAAAAACCTGGTTACGCAATTCACTCATTCACACTCACAGTCCCACAAACACTCGTCTTACACTCACTCAGGGAGCTCAGGGAGCCAGCAGCCATAGCCTGCAGGGGGTCCTCAGCTCTTTCAGGGACATTTTCATGCCTCTCTCTTGCCTACACAGTGGCCCCCCCACAAACATTTGGCTAGAGAGAGAGAGAGAGAGAGAGAGAGAGAGAGAGAGAGAGAGAGAGAGAGAGAAGTTATGATTAGATAAAGACTACCCAGCTTGAGACTTAGGAATAAAATCATGCACACAGTCCCTAGTCACTTTCCAGGAAGAGGCCCGTCGTCCACGGGGGCCTGTGGGTAGCAGCCTCATTTTGACTTTTCATCTCCTCACTTTGGACACCCTCCACTGGGAGTGTGGCTCAGGCCTGGTGTTCACGCGATCCCTTGTGAATGAACTGTAAAATGAAATACTCTCTGGGACACAATTCAAATTCTTCTGAGGAATATTTATTTAAAGGAGCCATGCCTTTACAGAGCTGGCAAATGGTTTTTACCTACTCCGCGCTCGTGACACCCCCCCRCCCCGCTGCTCTCCAGGCTGGATGCCTTCCTCATTCTTACCTCACAGTTGCTGGGTTGACTCTCTTCAGCTGTTGTTTGCAGAATTAGAAGCTGGACAACTGAGGAGGAGGACAGAGAGAATGAATCCCTTTCTTGGAATCTTAAGGATCCAAGAACTATCTGTATTGGGAGGTAGGGGGAAATTAGGACTCCACCCAGACACCAGAAAACATCCACCCATACAACCAGAAAAGCCTAGCTTCAGATGACCAAGGAAGCTAAATTACTTACCATTCGGCTGGTACCCTTGTGCTGAGTACTCCTAAATCTTCATCTTCATCAGCCCTGACCATATTCTTGTACATGAGGGGTGTGTGTATGTGTGTGTGTGTGTGTGTGTGTGTGTGTGTGTGTGTGTGTGATGTGTACCGTGTGGAGGGCAGAGATCAATATTGGGTATCTTCCTTTATGTTTGTCCACCTTCCTTTTCAACCCAGTCTTTCACTGAACCTGAAGCTTGCTGATGTTGCTACACTGGCCAGCCAGAATGTGCCCATACTGCTCCTAGAGTTGTCACTCTGGGGCTAGAGACATGTGCCACCACACCTGTAACTGCTGGGGATCTGAACTTGGGCCTCAAGCTTGCAGAGCAATCATTTATAACCAAATGAGCCCTCCCCTCAGCCTTGCCCTGACCACAGGCTTGGATGCCCGGTGCCTGTTGACCATGTGAAGATGTATACTCGGTCAGTCCACTCTCCGTGCCTGCCCACCCCCCTCAGCCTTCCGAGTGGGAATTTCCAGACCTCGGTGCTAGCCACAATCTCCTCCACCTAGATGGACCAAGGTGAAGCCCATTGTTCTTGCAGATCTACAATTTCCTGAATTAAGCAGGCTACCCCACCCACGGGAGCAGTGGAGCAGTGGAGCCAACACCCGCTGAGCAGACTCTCGAACCTTGGGGCGAAGGGTCTCGCCCCCAACCTTAAATTCTCAGTCACCCATTAAAATTTGGACCTCGATCAGCAATCTGTTGTCTTGGTCTTGTTTCTTTCTCGCCGCCCTTCCCATCCATTCCCAGCTTCCCTTCCAGGTAACCCATTTGATGTAACTGAGGGCACTTACATCGGTGGTACACGCCCTACAAGGAGGCTTGAAACCTTTGGTCACTCCCAGAGTCCTCCACTGCTGCCTCCGTGTTCCTTCCTAAAGTCACAATTCTCCCTCTTACCTCGGTGACTGAGTAACTCTCCCACTATTGACACATGTCCATAACCTCTGTCACGTCTGTCTTTCACCTGGGTACTTTCCCAAATAGCTCTGACCTTGCCCCCTTCATCTCTCCCTGACCCATGGAGAGCTGTTCAATGTGTTTTTTCAAAGACTGCCATGCAAACCATTTTTCTATTCTAGTTTGTTCTTGGGTCTGTCTTCCAGTTTTCACAAATAATGTAAGGAGTAAGGGTGGACATGCCCCACCCTGGCTATCCATGCTCTTTCCTCACAGAGGTGCCCAGCCCTGTGTCAAAGGCTACCTCCTCACCCTTCTTCTCCCTGTTATACTTGAGTGTGTGTGTGTGTGTGTGTGTGTGTGTGTGTGTGTGTGTGTGTGTGTGTGTGTGTATTGCATGAATGTGTTTATGTGCTGGGACTATAGTGGGAATAGTGAAAACCCCACTACTGCCCACAGGAGCTGATGGGATGTGGGAGCAGGGTGGCGCATGCCCTTAGCACCAACATTCAAGAGGCAGAAACTGGCGGATCTCTGTGAGTTCCAGTCCAACCTGGTCTACTTGGCAAGTTCCAGGTTACCCAGACCTATATTTAAAAACAAAACAGCCGGGCGGTGGTGGCATCCAGGACAGCCAGGGCTACACAGAGAAACCCTGTCTCGAAAGGAGAGAAAAGAGAGAGAGAGAGAGAGAGAGAGAGAGAGAGAGAGAGAGAGAGAGAGAGAGAGAGAGAGAGAGAGTCCCTCCAAAGGGCAGACCACTGAAAAAGACTTCATCCCAAAACAAAACAAACCAAAACAAAACAAAACAAACCAAAACAAAACAAAACAAAACAAAACAAAACAAAACAAAACAGGAGCTTAGCATAACTGTCCTCTGAGAGGCTCCACCCAGCAGCTGGCTGAAACAGATGCAGAGACCCGGCAGCAGAGCATTAGACTGTAGAGTGAGCTGGGGAAGACATGTAGAAGTGTTGGAGGAAGGATTGAGGGACCTGGAGGGAACAGGGACTCCAGAAGAAGACCAACAGAGTCAACTAACCTGGACCCTTGGGGTACCAGAGACTTAACCACCAGCCAAAGAGCATACAAGGACCAGACCCCCCTGCCCTGCACATCTGTAGCAGATGTGCAGCTTGGTCTTTGTGCAGGTCCCCCAACAACTGGAGCCAGGGCTTACCCTGACTCTGTTGCCTGCCTGTGGATCCTGTTCCCTGACTGGGCTGTCTTGTCTGGTCTCAGTGGGAGAGGAGGTACCTAGTCCTGCAGTGACTTGAGGTACCATAGTGGGTTGGTTTCTGGGAAGGGACCTCACCCCCCTTCTCAGAGGGGAAGGGAAAGGGGAATGAGAGAGGGGCCATATGAGGGGGACTGGGAGGACAGAGGGGGCTGCAATCCGATGGTAAAGTGAATAAATTAATAAGTTAATGAAAAACCCAATACATGTGATATAAACATATATAAATATGTAATGAATAGAAATACATAAATAATATAAACGTGTGTGTGTGTGTGTGTGTGTGTGTGTGTGTGTGTGTGTGTGTGTGTAGAGGCAGAAATGATAAGACTAACAGAGGAAAACCATGCTAAACCATGGAGGTGAGAGAGAACCACTTTTTTGTTGTTGCTTTGTTTTTTATTTTGGTTTTGGAGGTTTTGTTTGTTTGTTTGTTTGTTTTTCCTTTTTGAGACAGGGTTTCTCTGTGTAACCCTGGCTGTCCTGGAACTCACTCTGTAGAGCAGCCTGGACTCGAACTCAGAGATCTGCTTACCTCTACCTCCCCACTATTGGGATTAAAAGTGTGTGACACCACCACCTGGTAAGAGAGAGCCTCTTAGCCGGGCGGTGGTGGCGCACGCCTGTAATCCCAGTACTTGGGAGGCAGAGGCAGGCGGATTTCTGAGTTCAAGGCCAGCCTGGTCTACAGAGTGAGTTCCAGGACAGCCAG
>BDUI01000147.1:275850-289909 GCA_002335545.1 Apodemus speciosus
GCCCTGGCTGTCCTGGAACTCACTCTGTAGACCAGGCTGGCCTTGAACTCAGAAATCCACCTGCCTCTGCCTCCCAGAGTGCTGGGATTACAGGCATGCGCCACCACAGCCCGGCTAAGCACCACAAGTTCTTAAAGAATAATGAGTAAGGCTTTGGAGAGGTAGCTGTGAACAACCCCCCCCCCCCAAAAAAAAAAAGTGGCCTGAGCTCTGTAGCCACGAACATCCTTTTATAAGTAGCTTTTATGATGGAGGTATCGCTGAAGGCCTGGCTTACCTACTAGATAATGGGTTTTCTTACTCGAAGCCAAGAGAATAAACTTATAAGTAAGATGAGCCGTGGATAGCTGGGAAAAGGGCGGGCCAGTGAGGGTGCTGGACTTGACGATGGCAGACGGGGTGTAATAGTAAATGGAGTTCTGACTACTTTAAAGGTGGCACTGCTCTGTGACACTGTTGGAAAACTGTGACACACAAAGCACAAGAGGACACTTGATCAACCCAGACTGCGGCGGCTAGGCCAGGCTGCCTGCTTTTGGACAAGTACAAAAATAAAAAGCTTTCCCCAGAAAGTCTCCTGTTTTGTGTTGTTTTGTTTGCTTTCTTAAACGGCTTAAATGTTCATAGTTTGTCATGACGAGAGTCTTCCCAGGAATCCACACCCACTCAGTTTAGCCTTAGTCCTGGCTGTAGGATTCCCAGTCACACCCAGGCTCTTTCCTACCTACTCCCTGAGATTCTGGGAGTCCCTTATTTGCATTTCCAAAGGGCTGAAATCCAGCCCTAGAGAAACCTCCTTTCCTCCCTTCCTCTGTTTTACATTCCCAGCCTGGAATTTTTCCCTACAGTCCATTGGCAGTCCTTTGCACATCCTACCGTGTCACAGTAAAACTATGAGTGTCAGACCCAGGCCACACAGGCCACGTGACACCCTCGCCCCTGGATCCCGAAGCTCTGATATGGTGGCCATCCGAGTCCCTCCCTGTGCTGCTGGCTGAGCCCTGTCTCCCTGGACTCAGGCTCACTGGAAGGCCTAATGTTTTTTGTTTTATCCCCAATCCCAAACCTGTTACAAGCTTTCTTCCCCTCCCTCTGCTTCTCTTTCCTCCTCCCTCACTTCTCCTCTCTCTTCACCTCCTGGTGATCAGAGTGCCCGAGTCAACCTCGCCCCTACTCTCCTTTCCATCCACAAGCTGAGGGTTATTAAATGTCTACTTCCTCCAAGGTTAACACCGTTAAAATAATTAGTGCATGCAAAACATTTGGGACAGTCAGTCAGGGCTTCTCTGGAGTACCTGTTGGCTTCTCCCTGCTCTTTTGAGATAAGGTGTCACTATGGAGCCCTGGCTCACTGGCCCAGAACTCTCTATGTAGACCAGACTAGCCTAAAACTTATGAGACTCACCTGCCTTTGGAGTGCTGGCATTAAAGGTCTGGCCACCAAGTCTAACCTTTATATCTGTCCCTAAGACCTGACTGCCCTTTTGCTTCTTGGTCAGTTGGAGAGTGGGGACTCTTGGAATTTTTATTCGATAAGACAAATTATCTTTGGGCTCAGATGTCTCCCTTCCAAGCTTGAAATCCCTCCAACCAGTATTTATTTGTATTTGAAAGAGAGCTAGGAGATATTAGAGCAATTATCGATAGGTTGGTTGGTTGGTTGGTTGGTTGGTTGGTTGGTTGGTTGGTTGGTTGGTTGATTTTTGTTTTTCCAATGAACTGCATCAGAGTAGATCTGGAGATAGTGAAGGGCTTTCCTTTACAGAACCAAGAGAAAAGCACCACCTAAATCACAAGCAGAACACTAAGACTACGTATGGATAGGAAAGAGAGACGTCAGAGTAGGGCGTGCAGAGACGGAGAGGCATCCTGAAGATGCTGGCAAAGGTAAGGAGGGTGAGTTAGACGCATGGCCAGGTGGAAAGTTTGCGGACAGCAAAGCTACAAGAAAAGAATTCACTTCAGTTCAAGGAGCCATGTCCTCACCTAAGTAAACTGAGAAAGGATTTTAAATGTCACAAGAGTAAAGCAACGAGATTTAGCCTGAGAGAAACAGGTCTTTCTGGTGTGAGACAGCAAGATTCCGCAGACTCTCTGCTACGATAAGGATAAACAGTAAAGCCTTTTCTAGCTTGTCACAATTCTTACCCGGGACAACGTAACGTAAGTGACCAATGACTGATCAGCATCCTCTGCTGTTTATGTTGACCAATACCAACATGACAAATGGTCTGCTGTGAACTCTGGTTTAGTTTTAGTCTTGTTTTGCTTTAATTTATAAAAATTCGGTCTCCTGAGATCCATGCAAGGCACCTGAGACTGTGTTCTTCTGAGTTTTCGTTGTTTTGTGTCACACTGCCCAAATACTTGATAGAAACAAGAGGACAAAGGGTTTGTCTTGGCCCGTGTTTTCAGGGCGTTTCAGGGCATGTCAGAGGGGAGGCGTGGAGGACGTGTGCGGCGCTCTGCGCATGGCAGTTGGACTAGGAAGCCGAGACTGGCAGGAAGCGAGATCAGACTACAACCCTCAAAAGCCCACCGCCCCTGACCGGCACCCACCAGCCAGGTCCCTCCTAAAGGGTCACCAGGCAGCTCTAACAGGAATCCTGTTTTATGTAGTCAAGAACTGACCCCATTGCATTCTCTGACCCTAAAAGCTCAGCGAAAGAGACGAGGATATGCCTCAAGCGTAGAGCACATGCTTAGCACGTGCAACACCGTAGGTTCAATAGTTATCAGTGTTGGGGGTGTGGCAACTGCGAGTTGTGAGTCCTTGCTGGATCTCAGCTGTTCCAGTCCGCTTCCTGATGCTGTGACAAACACCATTGCAAACATCAACTTGGAGAAGAAAGGGCTTAGCTCATTTTACACTCCAATTAACACTTTTTCTTTTTAAACTTGGGATTTAATGTTTAAATCGATCACTGAGGGAAGTCAGGGCAGGAATTCAAAACAGGATCTGAAGGAGATGCCAATAAGCAGGAGGAAATAATGCTCCCCACGCCTTCCTCAACTCTCTTTCTTATACAGCCCAGGACCACCTTGGGCAGGTACCACTACCCACAATGGGCAGTGCCCCTAATCAGTCATTAACCCAGAAAATGCCTCCATAGACTAGACCACAAGCAATCTGATGGATGCAATTTTTTCCACTGAAGTAGTACTCTTGTAACCTTAATATTTTCAATCTGTATTTTTAATGATGGTTCTTAAACACTTAACCTTCCCGGTCGGTAGCCCACCACCCACCAGAGGTAGTGAACTGAGATTTATTTGAGCAATTTTTTTAAAGTTAGAATTTGTTTTGATTGTTCTTTGTTTTGTTTGTTTGTTGTTTGTTTTTTTGAGACAGGGTTTCTCTGTGTAGCCCTGGCTGTCCTGGAACTCACTCTGTTGACCAGACTGGCCTCGAACTCAGAAATCCGCCTGCCTCTGCCTCCCAAGTGCCTGGCTTAAATTGCTTTGTCGGTTTTTTTTTGTTTTTTTTTTTTTAAGATTTATTGATTTATGTGTGAGTACACTATATCTGTACAGATGTTTGTGAGCCACCATGTGGTTGCTGGGATTTGAATTCAGGACTGTCGGAAGAGCAGTCAGTGAGCCATCTCTCCAGCTATTTGAGCAATTTTTGGTCTTCTCCTTAAGACTTAAATGGTAGAATTCCATCTCTGAAGTGGTGGGTATTGCAATCTTCTTCTTTTGCAGAAAGTTTAGATGTCATATGAAGACAAGGTGGGATGCTTTCTGGTAAGGTCCCGGGGGGTTGGGTTTAGCGAGTGTAGTACAATCACTCATGAATGAACTCACTTCTTTGCTTCATAGTTTGGGTCGACCACTGTGTGTGTTGGCCACGGCCAGTTCTCTGATTCCAACAAAACAAAGGAGAGAACTCCTCATTTCAAAGAAAAAAAACCAAGATAATACTGTTCCATCCAGACCTAGACAGTGGAACATTTGGTGAGAGATTTTGGCTCATCTAGAAGGCACCCATAAAGAATGGTCACTTAGACCTTCGTTCACCCCACTCTCTGTGAAGTAACTGGGTTTATGAGACAAATTAAAGAGAAAACACAAGTCAAAGTGAGTTTGGGGAGTAAAATTCAGACTTCCTTCATGTGACACCCAGTCCAGGCTTTATCACATCACATTCATAACTCACAGTTATGGGAAATGGCTCATTGGTGCCTAAGTTTTATTTTTAAGAGTCAGTTTTCTAAAACAAATATTAAATAAGTAAATAAATCCTGCTAGGTTTATGTAAAGCACTTACCAGTACCCAGAATGGGGTCCAAATGAGGAAATTGTAAAGTTAGTATATTTGTGCACACATTTTTTTTAAAAAAAAAAAAATACAGTCTCCCGCAAAACAGTAAACCAAAAAGTAATTGCAGCTGTCCCCAAACCAAAATTTCTATTCTGTCTGTTAGCTCACAGACCCTGTAAATGCCTTTCTCTCTCAGAAGTAAGGCTGTGCCCGATGCAGTCTGTTTCTTAGGGAAGGGACTGAGGGCACCAGCTGTGACTTCAGCCCCCTTGGGGAAAGCAAGCCCAGGCTGGCCAGACCAGACTGGATCTCACGCCCAGCACTCTGGAATCCCAGAAGAGTCGTAAGTGTGGTGAGGATTTGAAAGGAAGACTCACTCTCCTTCCTGGATTCTTATCAAGCCATACATGGCAGTTTTCTTTCCAAATACAATTCCTCTCAGGGTCTCAAGGGAAGTTTCTCTTCTCATCAAGGCCCCTTCCTGCTGCGTAGGATTTGACGCTCTATCCTCTCTAATGCTCTCCTGTTCTAAGGTTCAATCATGGCCTGAAAGGCTCTTGAGGCTCTTCCCTAACCAATCTCATTCTGAACGATAATCCGACTTTCATCGTAGTAAACAGTACTGCATAGGTCCAAATTCCGTGACTTTGTTTAAACATTAGCATATATTCATTCTATCAGATAATGAGTTTCATGATGACATTTTATGCATGTATGAGTTCTGTCTTCTTTATAATGAAGATTTTATAGCGTGCTTCACCAACAAAGTCATTAATAGGGCTGCCTATCCAAATTTGTTTACAACAATTAAACAACTGTCATTAATCCAGGAAGAGCTCACAAATAAATCTAAAGGAAAGCTATAACCTTTTATATTTTCATGTTTGTGTGTGTATACAGTATGTTATTTCTACATGTATTTTTATGTTAATACAAGTGTGCATTTTCTACATGGTACCAATTTGACACACAGATAAATAAATAGAAATTATCACTCTAAAAAAAATCGATTTTCAAAGTTTATGTGACTTAGGAAAAAAATCTTAGAGTCATGTTATGCCAACCGAGGAATTTTCTTTTTTTCAGACTTTTATTTACTTATTTTATGTGAATGAGTGTTTTGCCCGTGTATGTCTGTGCGTGACGTTTGTTACAGATGATTGTGAGCCACCTTGTGGATGATGGGAATGGAATCCCGGTTCCCTGTAAAAGCAGCAAGTGCTCTTAATCACACAGCCGTCTCTCCAGCTCCCAACTAAATAATTTTCATTTGATGTCTATGCCATTTGTAAATAAGTTATTAGAATGGTAAAATGTCAGTAATTAAAGGTAAGCTTAGAATTTGCAGACTTTAACATTTTGTTGTATGTGATCAAAAAGATAATGTATGTTTCCACATTCAAGTACTATGTTACTGGAGAAAATGTATTTCTTTTATAAATTGTTACTGGCCTACAGGGTGCTGGCTGCTAATTGCTGAGTATTAATGCACATTAACTAAACATTAAAAGGAACACAGTCTAGCTGAGGGCATCCCCCAGTGGCAGAGTGCTTGCCTCTCATGTAGGATGTCCTGGATTTGATCTCCAACACCAAGGAAATGGGAAGAAAATAACTCTATGTAAGGGGAAAATGAAATATAGTTTATAAAGAAAGTTAGAAGTATGGAACATTATGAATATGTTCTTTTGGTAAAAAAAAAAAAAGGAAAGAACTTAGTTTTTATTTAAGAGAAAATGATAAGGAAATAATTTTTATTGAACTTGAAATGATACGGAGAAAGCTATAGGACAAAATCAATGGTTAAAGCAAACCGTAGAGGATCTGAGAAAGCTGGGAAGGTCCACGGAAGGAGGATCTTAGGAAAGCAATTTTCTGCTTCATCAGGTTGATTAAAATTAAAAGGAATTTTATAGATTAAACTTTTATATCAAAGTCACACTAATGTAAAACCAAAATATAATCCTCTGTGTTAAAATAAGGTTATTTAGAGTATTGATTTTCTCTTTATAGGAAAGTATAAACAGTTTTTCTTGTTTTGTTCTATTCTCTTTCTTCATTTTTAGGCAAATAACCTAGGAAAGGAAGATTCAGGATTTTAAGATAACTTTTTGTTCTCTGTGTTAGTTATTTTTAATAAGTTCTGACTCCTTACAGAAAAGATTTCTCAATCTTGAAAACATTGTTTTCATTAAAAAGGTACAACCTTCAGTTGCCTTTATAGATCTTTATTTCACATGCTAAAATTTTTTTTGTGATTTTAATAGATTCCTAAAATCAATTTAAGACTTTCTTTTTTCCAAATTCTGGAAGTAACTTTGGGATTTCCAGAGGGGCCTTACATTCATATAAATGTGTTATTAATATGTATATAAAATTAGGTTCCTAGAATGTGCCATGTCTGAGTATTAGTCATTCTTCTAATTTCATACTGTTTGCTATAGAAGTAGCCAAATTTGTGGGCCGTTGTCTGAGATCAGATCTTCAGCCATGGCTACATTAAGTCTTGTCCCCGTGGAACTGTTTATCCTGATTCCTTTCTAGACGCTTCTCGTAAGCAGCCACAATCCCAACGATAAGCGTTGTTTCGCTAAGAAGGTTCACGGAGAAGATAACGTTTTCAGCTTTCCAGAACCTGGAATCACGTAGGAGGCAGGCTTCCGGTCCCGCCTGTGAGGAGGGTAGATTGAGTTAGTTAAGGGCCGGTTGTAGACTGCGGGCAGCATCATTCCCGGCCTCCAGGAAGGGGAGAAAGCTCACGGAACAGCGGCGTTCATCCCCTTCCCTCCTCACTATGGATGCAGTGTGGCCCACCATCTCAAGCTCCTGCCAACATGAGGGGCCATAGTCTCAAACTCTGAGCTAAAATAAACCTTTTCTCCCTTCAGTTGCTTCTGCCAGGATATTTTATCACAGCTACAAGAGGAGTAACGATGGGGGTGGGGGAGGGGAAGCACTCTGGCTAGCAGGCGTGATCACCGCACAGGATTCATGGAGTTCTGGCATCATGTCGGGGAAACATGTGGGTTCATGAAACCACTACCGAGTATCAGGTGGACAGGAATCCCCGCGCAACTGAATGAGCAGACTGCATCTGAAAATAAAGAAGTTCTCAGCCTTTTTTTCCCCACTGACCCAAACTGGGAGGAATTAAATTGTCTCCCCATTCTGTCTTAAATCGGCTACTAAACACCTCTCCTTGAGTATACTTTATACCCAGGCTCAAATATAATTGATTTTTTTCCTGGGCCGGGGATCCAACCTGGGCCCTTGTACATATGAAGAAAAGTATTTTATTACTGAGCTGTGCCCACAGTTCCTGAAATACAATATTCATTTGGTTGTCCTCACATCACGAACATGCCATGTCAGACACACAGATGACCACATTTGTGTCCTCCCATAAAGTATGAATTTATTAAATAATAATACATCCACTAGCTATGATAATTTTATTGGCAGCGATTCTCTAAGTAGTCCCAATCTCCCTTGATAGTTGGCCACCGGCAAACACAAGTTATTTTATTCCAATCTTAATTACTAATATTAACTCTCAGAATACATATCACACATCACACAGTAAAGATATCTTTACACATGCATGTCAGGCTGCAGCAACGTTTAAGTTCCTAGAGGCAGGCGGAAAGCTAAGGGGATTGACTGGCAGGGGTTAGATCTGAGCTCTGTTGAGAATCGGCTGGAGAGGAAACGAGAGGCTTCTGTGGGCGCTGCTGCAGGGCCGCGGTGTGAGCTGAGTCTAGGGGACGCGTTTGGAAGCAAGGGGTGGACCATGGAGGCCAAAGAGGTCGAATACAGAAGCCAGCCTAGACGAAGGGGCAGGAGAATGGAGGGAAATGCAAGGTGGCCAAGTCAGCGGTGACAAAAGAGCTGACATAACCAGTTCTTGCGGTTCTTGGCCTGTTGGTCCCTTCACATACACCCCAGGCAGGCAGATGCCAGGATGGGGCCATTCCATCTCAGAGGTAAGAGTCAGCTTCCTTCTTCCCTCTCTCCCAATCTCTGTCTGTCTCTGTGTCTCTCTCAATCTATCTCTGAGTCTCTCTGTCTCTGAGTCTCTCTCTCTGTCTCTGTCTCTCCCCGCCCCCGCTACTATGTAGCCCAGGTTATCCTGTAGACCAGGTTGTCTTCAAACCCCCAGCACCTGCCTGCCTCTGTTTCCCGAGTCCTAGATTTAGAGGTGTGAGGCAGGTATCTCCTTTACAGAGTCCAGATGTGCGAGACACACCCTTCCTGTGATCTGGTGAGTTTGGTAAGYTCTTGGCCTGGTTTTAATATGCTTTGCTTTTCGTCCTTCCCCTTCAGAGTGCACTCTCTCCGTCTAATTCCGAGGAGAAGGAGCATGGATTATAACTGGCTGATAAACTTCAGGTGTGCTGAGAAACCCCTGGCAGGAAAGTCGACGTGCTGGTAGCATCTTCAGGACACTAGGATACAGGGAACTCCTGACAAGAAGACTGACACATGTGGTATTTACAACTTAGAACAGATCTGCGTGTGGAATCTTCCACCACAAAAATTTCCTTGTCTGCCCTCCAAAATCCCAAGGCCCTGTACCTGGACACATGGTCGCCACTGTTTTGGGCTACCCTTCTCTGTTAGGGAGTGCCTGGTGGTTATTCTAATAAAGCGTTGTAAACTAGAATCTAATAAATCCAGTGACCATTGGTCAATAAAATGTCTTCAAAGCAGACATATGGGGTTATAATTCATGATCTCTCATCAGTTCAGCTTCTTAGAACCAGTTATGATGAAATACCATCTTTACTTTTAACATTTCTGAGTTAACTTATGCCTTAAGATAAAAAACAAAGCCATCCTTCCAATTCAGCAACATTCAGTATAAAGCAGGTGCTGAGTGCCGGGTGCTGGGTACTGGGTGCTGGGTGTCAGAGGTAGAAGACAGCATGCTGCAGTCCCTGGGACAAGGAGTCTATGCCTAACAGTGTGATCTTGTCACAAAACCATTTATGTCATTTGATCTGAAAATTCCAGCTATGCAAATCATTAACCAAATGACTAAATATTTACATGTAAAGGCACTTAAGAGAATATTACTTAGAAAGCAGAAAGGACATAACACACAATGATAGCACAACTACTAGAAACATAAGAAATGAAGCAAAGGGTTTGTCAATGCGCGTGTTACACAGTATTCTCAATTATGTTACATTAACTCATCAAATACTAGAATATACCAGAAATAGCATGTTGTGTGTTCCTGTGGAGTTTAAGGACTCTTTTCTTCCTATTCTGGGTATTTTACTTCATTCTTTTATGAGATATGTATTAATCTTTTCCTCTAGGAAGCGTTTGGGGAAATCCCCTTTCCCAAAACAATAAAACAAACCAGAAGAAAACCCAGCCTACATAACAAGCAAAACTGAACGGCATGATCCTGTAACCCAGAACTCTGCCTGAGCAGAATTTCTGTCGCCTTCATTTGTGGTTTACTTTTCTTTGTTTGGGGTTTTGTTGATGATGGTCCTGGGTTTTTTGTTTGTTTGTTTGTTTTGTTTTTTGAGACAAGGTTTCTCTGTGAAGCCCTGACTGTCCTGGAATTCAAATGTAGACCAGGCTGCCCTTGAACTCAAAGATCTGCTGAGTGCTTGGATTAAAGACAGGAGTTGCTGCCTGCTGCCACCACCATGACCCAATGTTCATTTCGGTTCTGTTTGTTTGTTTGTTTGTTTGTTTGTTTGTTTGTTTGTTTTTACTGGTTTCATACAAACTGTGCTCTCCATGGCTTCCCAAGATGAACAAACAAGGGCAAAGCAGGCTTTTCTGAAGTAGGCAGTGGCTGACATTGTCCCCATCCAGGTATCCTAGACAAGGAAAAGAATATCCTATCTCATTTCCCGTGGCCACAGCGGCTAAGGAACGTCCATTTGCAGCGAGCGCTTTACTGTAGCGCTGAGACAAGTCAGGTGCTACTCAGGGACTCTAGGCTACCCTGTTGGTGTTACAGGCCCAGGGATCACCTGCTGAAAGTAAGTACCTCACCACCACCACACCCAAACACCCYGCCTAGTCCCTCTGCAAGCACTACTGTCCCCTTAACTGTACTAGAAAGGGCAGCAGTGAAGAAAATGTGGGGTGATTTGACACATTAATTAGAATCCCCACTCTGTTTTGGCCGAGTGGGAAGGCTTGTTGAAACCAGGACTCCGGTAGCCAGCCTGTGCTGGTCTTGAACTGGCTAGGTAGCTGAGAATGACCTTGGCTTCTGATCCTCCTGACTCTGGCGTATACCAATACACTTGGCTCCCCCTTTTCACTGTCACTTGACTTTCCACTGAAACACGAGAATGGGGCCTGTCACTTAAGAAGGTTTTGTTAATACCAAGAGCTCTGTCCAGTGCGTAAAAGTTCTCTTTGCCGTCAATTGATAAAACATTAAACAAAGGCAGATCTTGAGCTCCTCACTGTCCGTGGATGAAGGGAGCCTGTCCTTTTACATCATTGGGTTGCTTAGAGACCAAGAGATTTTGAAAGCAACAAAAACCTACAGTAATTCTCAAGCGTCTTCACTTAGATAAGAGGCTATAAAAGAAAGAAGCCAGGGGCCAGCTCCGGGCCTTCTGTAGACTCCGGAGAGGTCAAGAAGGGGCTCGAGGGAAGCACAAGGCACAGAAACCTGGACTTCTGCCTAGTTGTCACCTGGGACCAAAGATCAGCTCCACTGTAAAGCCATCCACAAGACCATCAGGGTGGGGCTGCACTGAGGCCAGGGTGAAGTCCCTCGGGGTGAGCCGCGGGCAGGTAGCCAGGCTCAAGGCAGGACTCAGTCCAGGTCCCGCCCGGCCCAGCCTGGCCCTGCCCGCCACCGAGGCTCACGTAGTGAGAGCGTGAGTCAGCGCCATCCGCACGGTGAACCCTGCCCACCTCCGGAGAGGGGACCGCCTACAGCTTCCACACGCCCAGAGGGGTCCCCAGCTCCAAGATGCTACGTGGGCTCGGTTTTTCACAGAAAGAGGGGCAGGAGGGTAAGGGCTGAGACCAGCCTGAGGGGTGCCCCTTCCACGGCAGGATCCTGACCTTCTCCTGGTCTCTGATGTTTCTTTTGTACAGCACGCAGGTTTGCAGGCTCCGCGAGCTGGGTGTCTCACTGACAGGGATACGAGGGAGGGGTACTCTAGAGGTCAAGACCCGGGGAGACTGGGAGCTGAGAGGGGTAACTTTTGAAAGGGGCGGGGAGCCCCTTATCAACTGCATCTCTCTTGGTGTGCGGAATGGTTTGCATTTCCTGTAACTTGCACCTGTTTAGTTCTAACCACCAACTTTATAAAAGGAAATTGCCTACGTGCCTGACGGCTGAAAGACGGAATTAGAAGCGCTCTTCGCTGAATGTGTGAATGCAGCAGGACCTCCTGTTAAGTTCTGGACCTACAGGGTTGAAAGTCTGGGTCTCCCGAGGGCACAAAAGAAGGTCAAACCTCCTTTGCTCTTCTAAGTACTTCCCGCCAAGTTAGGGGACTTTATAAAAAGGCTTTTTTTTTTCTTCATGCATTTGTGATAGGCAAATTTCATTCCCCTTTCTTTCTTTTTCCTTTTATTTTGTTTATTTTATCTCTACATAGCTCTGGAACTCACTATGCAGATCAGGCTGGCCTCAAATTCATAAAGATCCACCTGCCTCTGACTCCTAGGATTAAAGGTGTGCACCACATACCTGGGCTAATGTCACTCTTTTCTTTTCTTTCCTTAATTTTAATTTTTATTATATGCAGCACAATATATATCTATTTTATACCAAGTCATAAAAATGATGGACATGTTATTAAATGTGCATGAAAAGATAATTTTCTTTGTTTTTGTTTTGTTTTTAGTAAAGCTTAGAATCTTGGCTCTTACTGTGGTACAAACCCAAAATAAGAACAATTTTGTGTGTGTGTGTGTGTGTGTGTGTATGTGTGTGTGTGGGGGGGGAAGAGAGCTCTCTTGTGGAGGTCAGAGGACAACTTGTGGACACTATTGTCTAATTCCACTATGTGAATTCCTGGTATTGAACTCAGATATTCTGTCTTGGCAGTCAGCACCTTCCCCAGCTGAACCACCTCACCAGCCCAAAATGTTACTTTTTCAAAACTTGTGAGGGCAGCGGAGATATCAGAGACAGATGGATGTTTTTGAAGGGAAAGAAATATATGGAGGAGGGGCAAGAGAAAAGGGATGCAGAATAAAAAGCAAAGTGTTTAACAGAGCAATACAGACCCCAGAATGAATGCCGTTTTCTGGGTTCAGGTAATACAAAACTAAGTACTACCCCAAGGTCCCAGCTTCAGAGTTGGTGGCTGAGTGAAGCCACTAACCGCATAGAGTTCAACATAGGGAGGCTTCGTAGAATGGCTCAGCACCGACTGGCCGGCCTGCCCAGGTCCTATGTGACCGTAGCCAAGCGATGACCACCATCTCTGTTTTCCTCCTTTAAAAAACAAGAATGGTGAAATCCGTGCTTCAGTTCCAGGACTTTTCAGAGACCCGAGTCTCGTATATTAATACAAGGGATGCACCAGAACAATGGACTACGCTCAGTAGATACTCAGTAAATATCGTTACAAACATGCATACAGGAGATGAAGGCAAAAGCCATCAGGCACAGCAGAGCAGGCTGCTGCGTACCACTCCAGAAGGCTCCATCACAGGTGCATATGGCTGTGCAGGGTGGGAATCCTGAGGACATGTGTGGCTGGTTTAGTACTGTTCATAATAGCAAAGTACCAGACATTCAAATGCACTCATGGTCTAAGTTGGATATGGAACATTCACACAGTAACACATCAAGAACTCACCTGTATATAGGTGGATATAAATATGTTTCCAAAATACTTTTAATAAAACAGCAAGATGCAAAATGACATATATAACATGATATCATCTAAGGAAAGATGTAGACAGGAAGAGTTCACATATTTTACATATGTAAATATTTTTAATACTGAGAGAATGCATACTTATTTATAGCTATTTCTGAACAGAGAAAGAAGGAGCACACTTGTCACAATGTTCTGTCAACTTAGCTTTCTTCCATGCTCCAACAATCACTTCATAGAATCTACATGCACATTAGGTAGTTTGTTCTGTTTTAAGGCACAGATCAACCCTAGAAGCAAGTATGTCAACACTGGCTAACTGTGGACCGCAGGAATATGAGTGATCATTATTTTCTTCATCTGGACATTTATACATATTCAGGTTAAAAATAATTATACTTACAAGGGTAAGTGCTATGGCAAATGCATAAAGGTGTGGCCCTGGAGTACAGGTCCCAGGCAAAGCGTGCATCGTACTGAAAATCAGGTGAGCTACTGAATATTGCACTGACAAATGGTGAGTGGGAAGTAAAAAAACATAGCAGCTCACAGCTAGGACGTCCTCGGCTCTCGGCCTCTGCTGAGAACACTTCTTAGGGTGTTGTTCCCTCTGAGAGTCAAAGGAGTGAGCAAAATCCCAGCTCTGGGGTCACACAGAGTTAGACTTAGGATGCCAATAACTAAGATGTGGGGCATGTTAGTTAATGATTTTCTATTTCCTTCCATGAAATGGGAATAAAAGTTGTGTCCAAGGGATGGGATGATGAAGTTAAGTCCCCAGAAGTGGAAGACTTCTGCCCAGGAAGTCCTCGGCAAACGGTGACTGCACAAACATGAGGAAGGCGTGTCCTTGGATCAAAGATGGAGCTGATTTGGGACTTATATCTTGCCCTTGGGTTGCCTTTTACCCTGCTAAAGGGTTAAACAGCTGTGAGGCAAAGAAGAAAGCTGGGCCTCAGTCCCC
>BDUI01000147.1:293711-305921 GCA_002335545.1 Apodemus speciosus
GTGTTTTGGATTTGTTGGGGGTTTTTTTGTTTTGTTTTGTTTTGTTTGAGACAGGGTTTCTCTGTATAGCCCTGGCTGTCCTGGAACTCACTGTGTAGACCAGGCTGGCCTCGAACTCAGAAATCCGTCTGCCTCTGCCTCCCAGAGTGCTGGGATTACAGGTGTGAGCCACCACCGCCCGGCTCGGTTTTGGTTTCCAAGACAGGGATTTTCTGTGTAGCCTTGGCTGTCCAGGAATTTGCTCTATAGATTAGACTGGCCTTGAACTCACAGAGATCCACCAGCTTCCCAAGTGCTGGAATCAAAGGCGTATAGCACTACCGCCGACTTGTTGGGATTTTTTTAAAAAAAGATTTATTAATTTGCATGCATGCRTGCATGTACATGTGATTCAGGTGCCTAAGTTGGCTACAGGCATTAGAACCCCTGCAGCTGGGGTTATGAGCAGTCGTGAGCAGCCTGGCGTGAATGTTAGGAATTGGAACACGGGTCCTCTGCAAGAGTTGTATGCATTTGTAACCACTGAACCATGTCTCCAGCCCCCACCTACCCACCCACCCCAGTTTTCTTTCCCACTAAAGGCTCAGCATAACCCCCTTTTTGTCCACACTGGTAATGATAACTCTGTTGTTATCAGAACTACAGGGCCAGGCTGTCTGAGACCCGCTGAGCCTCTGCTCAAGGCTTTCTGACTGACGCAAGGCCTGGAGCAAGGCCTGAGAATTTTCATCTGTAACCAGTTCCCAGTTTTTGCTGCTGGGGGTGGTCCAGAATCACAATTCGAAAAAACTCGCTGGTGTAGAATTCCCTGTAATTCTTACTTATCTTTCTTCTTTGCATGGCTCTTTACATTTTGAGTCTCATCTGAAATGTGATCAATAGTTATCTGGGTCACCGTCACACGCCATCGAACTCATAGGCTTCGGCAGTGAGCACAAGCAGCCAGCCCCTGTTCTCACCGCGCTTACATTTCAGTCATCAGAACATAAAAACCAACCACTGCATGGCAAGGCTCTGAGAGGGACAAAGAAAAGGACAAACAAATGTGACCAAGGGCAGGTATGTGGAAACTCTCTGCATACTCGCCCATTCTCCGTTGTTACTGAAAGGATGAGAATTACAGGCTAAAAATCCCCCATGCCTAACTCTTAAATGACCCCCCAAAAGCCTGCTCTTTGTTAGAAACTAGGTGACCGGTCACATTCCTTCCGCCGCCCAGGAATGCACACATCACACCCGCCTGTGGTGTCCAGCTGCGAGTCGCAGGCCTGGGAAGGTCCCCGGTGTCCTTTCTAGTTTCGCCTCCGAGGAGCAGCTGGGGCAAGGGCGAGCACAGCTGGGCCGGTGGGGTCATCGAGCGGGCTGCAGGGCTCGCGCCAGGCAGGTGCTCAGGTCCCCAAGCGCCTAATACGTAATCCTGGCCCTGTAACAGGAAATGCGTACGTGGCCCTGGCCCCGTAAGTGGAAATGAGCTAACCAGTTGCTACCTGGCTTCTATAGAAAACTGATTGGTTCTCGGAGCACGGGCTTGGATAATTTAAACTGATTGGCTTAGGAGCTATGGAGTGGTACAAATCAATTGGCTCGCACTGCGGGGGGCTCTTGGTGCTAAAGAATAATTGGTTGTGATGCACAGATTTTGTCGTAAACCTATAAAAGCTGTCCCAATTCTGCACCCCTGCGTGGTGTATGGCCGTGACCCCCAGAGCCTCTGGAATAAAAATCCTCTTGCTGTTGCATCAAGACCATTTCTTGCAAGTGATTTGGGGTGTCGCCTTCCGAGGCATGGGGTGCCGGGAACCCCCGTGTTGTTTTTTTCAGGTCTTTCATTATTATATGGCCATGAATTTCTTAGCAGCATTGGCTGGTGACATGGAGCCTACCTGACTTACTTCATGCAGAGATGCTTTGATAAAATACCTTCCACTGAGTACTTTATAACACCAGAACCCCCTGCTTAACAGTCCTGAGGGTCGAGAACACCATCATTAACTCACTAGCGTGTCAGGAGGGATTCATAGGTGGCGCCTTTTCTTACTGCCCCCTCACAAGGCATGGAAGCGCCCCAAGCCTCTTCTATAAGACTTACAAGGACAGAACCCTCACGACCTTCAAAGGGTCCCTCAATGCCATTACCTTGTATTTTGATGGGGGACAGAATTCAGATCGTGTAACAACCAATAACTCAAACAGAAAACTCTATCTCAGGTAAGCCGATTAAACAGAACTCTTTCTACCCGCCCCCAACCCCTTGCAGCATGGTCGGTGTATTATACCTTTTAAATAGCCAGATGTAAGGAGATGGAGACAAAGGATCATAGGTTCAAGGCCAGCTTGGGCTACATAGTAAGACTTTCAAAAAAAGCATACATGCAGAGCTTTGATATCCTTTACTGAAGATTTCCGTAGCTGCTCTGAGTATTGGTAGGAAGGTCTCTTACCTGTTCCATTTCTCTAGTAAATGGTTCCTGCTCACAAGAGTCGCTCACCTAAGATAGCCCTCAGGACACACAGGTATAATGCGGGTCCTAATGGCCAGGTTGCCTCCAAGGGGGTACAGCTCTGCTTGGTGACTTATGCTCTCTGTAATAGTTTCAACACCAAATGTCCCCCACTGGACCCTGCATTAAGGGCGTGAAGCTTGTCCTCAGAGTTGTGCCATTGGGGACTGGTAACCTTTAGAAAAGTGGGGCCTTTAGTAGGTGGTCCTTAGGTTACTGGGGGTGTGTCCTCAAGGGAGCCCGTCAGCACGACCCTTTCCTCTTCCTGTTGCTGACGTCATGATCTCCCTCCACCATGGGTGCACACCACGCCATGCTGCTTTACCACAAACCCAAACAGCAAAGAAATAGGTCACAGGCTGCCAAGTCAAAAGAAGTTTTCCTTCCTTTTAAACATTTTTAAAAATTAGTATTTCTTTATTTGAGATAGGGTCTCACCATGTTTCCTAGGCTTGCTCTAAATTTGTGGGCTCAGAAGAGATGGCTCAGTGGTTAAAAGTAGTTATAGCTTTTGCARCAAATTGATTCCCAGGGCCCACATCAGATGGCTCACAATCACCTGTAATTCCAGATTCAGATCTAATGCCCTCTTCTGGCCTCTTTGGGCAGTGCATTAGCATGCACACATACTTATTTTGTAGTAGTAGTAATAGCGATGATGATGATGATGATGATGATGATGATGATGATGATGATGATGATGATGATGATGATGATGATGATAACCACCTTATGGACTTAAGAGATCCTCTCATCTCAGTCTCTGGAGTAGCTGGGTCATATACCACCATGTCCAGTTACACCTTTCTTATACATTATTCATTCATCATCCCAAGTACTTTGCTGTATGCTGTATCTAGCATGGCCTCATCCTGGAGTCCTGACTAGGGGCCATGAGGGAACAGAGGAAAAAGAGACAGACAGACAGACAGACAGACAGACAGACAGACAGACAGACACACACACACACACACACACACACACACACACACACACACACACTGAGAGAGACAGAGAGACAGAGAGAAGCTTGGACCTGGGCTTGTTCTGAGGGAGCCTATGTATCTACCATGCACAATCCAGAAACCTCAAGCAAGATTTTTTTTTTTTTAATTAAGCACAGGGAGAGGAGTTAGGCAGTCTCAGCAGGCGTTCTCTAGAGCCCAGAGTCTGCTCTAAACACACAGAGAGGAAGCAGGTAGGCCTGGCAGCTGAGGAGAGAGGAGCAAAGCACTCACATCTTCAACCACGGCGTGAAGGTAAGAGAGGATGGGCCTGTCATAAACGTCTTAAATAGGGTCCATTGCCTCGAAGAGACGCCATGACCGTGGCAACTCTTATAAAGGAAAACATTTAACTGGGGCTGGCTTACAGTCCCAGGGGTTTAGTCCACTCTCGCCAGGGTGGGAAGCATGGCGGCGTGCAGGCAGACATGGTGCTGGAGAAGGAGCTGAGAGTTCTGCATCTGGATCCCAAGCAAAAGAAGACCGTGCCACACTGGTTGGAGCTTGAGCACAAGAGACTTCCAAGCCTGCCCCACGATGACATCCATCCTCCGACAAGGCCACACCTCCTAATAGTGCTGCTTCCTATGAGCCAAGCATTCAAACGCGCGAGTCTGTGGGGGCCATACCTGTTCAAACCACCACAATAAGGCAAGACCTTAGGTCTCAAAGCCTTCCTTCAGAGATGTACTTCCTCTAGCAAGGCTA
Source organism: Apodemus speciosus (assembly GCA_002335545.1). NCBI lineage: Eukaryota > Metazoa > Chordata > Mammalia > Rodentia > Muridae > Apodemus > Apodemus speciosus. Next base: position 297,925 of record BDUI01000147.1, read on the forward strand.
CACCCCCTAAACCTACCCAAACGATGTTACCACCTGGGGACCAAGTATTCTAAAACTCAAGACTATGGGGGTGGAGGACTTATACAAACCACCGCAGAGATCTTGAGGTTACTAATGAAAGACAACAGAGGAGAAGGTGTGGGGGAGGGGCAACCCTGCCACCTTTACTCTGAGATCTTCTGTGAAAGCAAGAATGTGCACAAAAGGCCGGGCGGTGGTGGCGCACGCCTGTAATCCCAATACTTGGGAGACAGAGGCAGGCAGATTTCTGAGTTCGAGGCCAGCCTGGTCTACAAAGTGAGTTCCAGGACAGCCAGGGCTACACAGAGAAACCCTGTCTCGAAGAAAAAAAAAAAAAAAACAACAACAACAACAAAAAGAATGTGCACAAGAACACTGCGAGGTTAGAGAGCAAGCATCACGGAGCTCCGGGGCCTGTTAGTGGATTTTGGCATCCAGTAGAAAGTCACGGGGAGTTATTGGACAGCAGACCCATGTCATCTGCACAGTAGGTGTAGAGAAGGCCTGGGGTAAAAATGAAAGAGGGCCGCAGACATCAGGGCCAGTAGAAAAGAAGCTGGTAATTAGCACTGTGGCAATGACAGTCCCATTGCGAGGCATCTCAAGGGTTGCTTGTTAGACTGTCCACTGGCCGTAATAAGACAGGCCTAAGGGCCTATGCACTCAGAGAGCCTGGTTTTGCTCCCTCCTGCCTGTTCACTTTTGTCTCCTCACAGATGTGGGTTTTGAATGGCCTTTCTCAGGGTGAAGGGGACCTGCTCCGTCGGTTCATTGTAACCACCCTTGAGTCTGGTTCAGTAGATTGTCTAACCTACCAGATGCAACTCTGAGTGTTGCTCAAAGACACCTTCTCTCCAGCAACTGAAGGGCCTTTCCACCAGAGCTGTATAAACCAACCTAGCCTTTGCCTCACTGGGGGCGTCAAGTTGTGACTGGCACCTTGGGAAGTCCACGTGAAACTGGCCCAACGTGCTACATGTTCTCCTTAATGGAAAATTATTCTTGCAGAAATTGCCATGTATTTTTTTCAGGGGAGAAACTGTAAGAGGGCAGAAGGAGTCTTTCTAAGTCTGGCAACAGGAGAGATTGGATCAGAGTCCCTGCTGACAGGATGCCAGTCTTCAATTTGTCCTATGTCCTGAAAACATGAGGGACTGGCATATGCCACCATTTTGGTTTGAAAAGTTGACTAGTTTGAAATTCAAACTTAAAATTAGCTCATAGTCAGTTCAGCTCAGGGGCCAAGCTGATATTTCTCTTCTGCATTCCTTCATGTTTACTTAAGAAGGAGCCGGGAAGACGCGCTCCAAGGTCACCACTTGCAAAGGCTTGGAGTATAGCGTATGTTTTCATACTTGAGTATTGAAAACTGTCTGTGAGCTGTTAGAGAACGATTCTTTGTCACCTTGTCTTACAGCCAAAACCAACCAGGGATTAAGAACTGGGCCGGGAAGCAGGGGGCAGAGTGTGTGTGTGTGTGTGTGTGTGTGTGTGTGTGTGAATGATGACACACACCCTTAATCCCAGCACTCAGGGAGGCAGAGTCAGGCAGAGCTATGAGTTGGAGGCTAGCCTGGACTACAGAGTAAGTTCCAGGACAGCCAGGGCTACAGAGAAAACCTATCTTGAAAACAAAACAAAATAAACAAAATGTTCCACCCCCCAAAAGGAAGGGAAAAAAGGAAGGAAGGAAGGAAGGAAGGGAGGGAGGGAGGAAGGAAGGAAGGAAGGAAGGAAGGAAGGAAGGAAGGAAGGAAGACTTGGGCCAAAAAACAAGGCGCTAGAGTCTGGCATCTGGAAATGTCTTAAAACTCTGTATGTGTGATGCATGCACATTTACATATCTGTTTCTTAGGAAGCTGAAAACTAGATAAATGGACACATGCTTACCTGCAAATGAATTCTTATAGAAATACGGTCTTCCCCTACCATCTAGAATCTTATTTTCTTTTTGTCCTAACTAATTACTTTGTCTTTCATTCTGGTGCCTTGCAAGCAATGCTATGCTAAGCAAGCATTCTACCACTGAGCTACACACACACACACACACACACACACACACACACACACACACACACACACGTATGTTATTAGATTATTTATTGGGATGTAATAAGGCAGGCCTAAAGGACTATGCACTGAATAATAACAATGTGTGTGCATGTGTGTGTGTGTGTGTGTGTGTGTGTGTGTGTGTAAAATAGTCAAAGAACAAAAACATATTTTAAAGCAGCTTATTTTCTGAATGAGTACTAGGGATATCAAATGGTATTTTTAGAATGAAGACCAAGTAGATAGAGTCCCAGTATATTTTTCTGCATAGCAGGTTAATATTTTAATACTTTCCCCATCTGGTGCCTATACGAGACTTATCCTGAGAACAAGATATATGTGCATACACACACACACTGTGTGTGTGTGTGTGTGTGTGTGTGTGTGTGTGTGTGTGTGTGTGTATGTGTGTTCATCTATGGGACCAATACAGGTGGGGACGAGCAGAGCCTGGCAGCGTGCCCTGTGGCCTTGGTAATGAGCTTGGCAGGCTCCTTTTCCTGTGGCGATGCTGTTACCGACCATAGCCCAGGTCTCAGCATCAGAGACAGCAAAGGTGTACCGAGGACTGGTTTCCTCTTGTTCCTGGGGTCAGTCCCCTCTGCATCACCTGTAATGCCAGCCCCTGAAAGGCTGAAGCAGGGAAATATGAGTACAAAGATGGTGGGTCCTGGGATAGCCTGAGCTATACCAAGATTCTAGTCCGTTCCAGCCTCCTTCCCCCACCAAGAACAAAACTAAACAAAACATCCATTCAGAGAAGCTTTTAAATGTTGTTTTATGCCCAGAAAAGCCTGCCTGCTAGAGATTCCAAAGCCTCTATGTTTTGTCATGTATTCATGGTTAATTTTTTTTTTGCATTTATCTATATGTGGTGATAAACATGGAGGCCAGAGACTGACATTGATATCGTCCTCAAAAGCTTTTTGCCTTATTTTTCAAGATACAGCCTCTCACAGAACCTGGAGCTTACCAATTCAGTTAGGCTGCTGGGCCACCAAGCTCCAGGGATATCCCAGTCTCTCCCTCCCAGCACTAGAAGGACAGGCACATGCCTGAGTCAGCCTTTGCATGGTGCTAGAGATTGACTCAGGTCCTCACAGCAAGCATTTTATTGACTGAGCTCTCTCTCCAGTTCCCTAAACTGGGAATTAACTTGATACAAGGAATAAGGATTCTGCTTAACTTATTTTACAAAAATTTAACCAGTTGTCTCTAAATAATTTATTGAATGATCTGTAGTTTTCCTATCCATTTGAAGGGAAAGTCTATCAAATATTAATTATGTTTATACAGTTAAATCTATCTCTGTGTTTATTATTCTATTTTATTAATTCTTTCCCTCCACCAGTACCCAACTGGCTTAATTGCTGCAATGAATATGCTTTCTTTAGGCTTGCTTTCCCTTGGCCATTCGAATGGCCAAGTTTTAATGGTTATTTATTTGTTTTATCCCCTAAGTAGACCTAAGTTCCTCTAAAGCCGGAACTGTTGCCTAAGTGTTTTTATGGCTTCAATACCTTGTTTGTTTTTCTTAGCAGCTTTTAATCCTGCTTCCCCACCCTCATAATTCCTTGCACTAAATAACCACTCATTTTGTTAAATTTTAAGTGCTAAAAAATAGTCCCCAATAAAGTTATATGAATCACAAAGATAAACTCATGCAAGGCCCAAACTGACAGCTGTATTGCTTTGGTGAAAGGGAACTGGGGTGCTGGGGAACCAGCCTGTAAGATGCTAGTGTAATAGTGGCACAAAGCTGAGGGCGTAACCAACCAATACCTGATAGGATTTAAGGCCCAGTCCATCAGATGGAGCCCACCCAGGTCATCACTGCCTGGATGGCCAAGAACCTGAGACTAGACAGACCAGGGATCTGGGAGAAAAATCAGCTACTCTTGGTACAGAAAAGAACATAACAATAAAGTGACATCTAATGACATTCTGCTATACTCAACTCAAGGTCCTGCTCAACCTTCACTGAAGAAGCTTCCTCCTGCAGTAGATAAGAAAACATATAGAGACCCACAGCTGGACAGTGTGGAACACTCAGTCCTAAGTGGGATGTCTCCATCAATTCTCTCCCCTCATGGATCAGGGAATCCCCCATGGAAGAGGAGGTGGAGAGATTGCAAGAACCAGGGGTATGAAGGACGTCAAGGAAACAAGATGGTCAGCACAGCAGGACCAATGCATACATGAACACACAGAGAGATTTTGTGGCAACATGCTCGTGGCCTGCACAGACCTGAGCCCTGATAAGGTCACAGGCATGAGAGAGAACGTGGACACAAGCCCACAGCCTTAACCTGGAAGCTACCTCCAACTGTTAACTGCTCACATGTGGAAAAAGTTTTCTCCAGTGGAGTCTCAATCCACTCTTCAGGGCACGTGCCATGCCCAACAGTAGATGGCCAAAAGAAAACTAATTCGACCATTGATGCCTGACAAGGCAATCCTCTGCTACATATGCAGCCAGAGCCATGTGTGCTCCTTGGTTGATGGCTTAGTCCCTGGGAGCTCTGTGGGGGGGGGGGCGGGGGGCGCAGGGTCTGGTTGGTTGATATTGTTGTTCTTCCCATGAGGTGGCAAACCCCTTCAACTCCTTCAGTCCTTTCTCGAACTCCTCCATTAGGGACCCCGTGCTCAGTCCAACGTTTGGTTGCAAGCATCTGCCTCTGTATTTACAAGGCTCTTGCAGGGCCTCTCAGGAGACAGCTGTATCAGGCTCCTTTCAGCAAGCATTTCTTGGCATCCACGATAGTGTCGGGGTTTGGTGATTGTATATAGGATGAATCCCCAGGTGGAACAGTCTCTGGATGGCCTTTGCTTCAGTCTCTGCTCTACGCTTTATCGCCATATTTGCTCCTGTGAGTATTTTGTTCCCCTTCTCAGAAGAATCAAAGCACCCACACTTTGGTCTTCCTTCTTCTTGAGCTTCATGTGGTCTGTGAATTGTATCTTGGGTATTTGGAGCTTTGGAGATAATATCCACTTCTCAGTGAGTAGATATTTAAAGGTTCTTTGTCTCATAAATCTATTCCCTTACAGATCCTTTCCATATATATTATGGTTTCCAGGTTTTTGTTTTTATGGGATATCTGTGTGTGCACATGTGTCTCTGCATCTATATGTGTTTCTCAAGCTTTTTGTTTGTTTGTTTTTTCTTTTATTTTAATAGAAATTTTGATGCCAGCTTGCATTCTAATGAGAGAGAAAGAAAGAGTGTGGGTGTGGGTGGGTGGGGAAGTGGGAAGGATCTGGGAGGAGTTATGGGAGGAGAAATCATAATTAGAATATATTATGTATTAAAATCTATTTTCTTCTTTTTAAAGATGTATTCATTTATTATATGTTAGTACACTGTAGCTGTCTTCAGACACATCAGAAGAGGGCATCAGATCTCATTATGGATGGTTGTGAGCCACCAGGTGATTGCTGGGATTTGAACTCAGGACCTTCGGAAGAGCAGTCAGTGTTCTTAACCACTGAGCCATCTCTCCAGCCCTAAAATCTATTTTCAATAAAAATGCAATACTTCTCCCTCAATAAAGAAGAAAAAGGGAAAGAAAGGGAACCAGATAAAGAGCGGCGCGGCTGAGATGTCATTATCAAAACACACATGCATTGACATGTGATGCCGGTGTCACCGCATCAGCTACATGACTCATCTGGTGCTCTGATCACCGGATCATGCCAACCAAGGAATCGCTGGGTGGGTCACCACCCTCTGTAATGGCAGACTTGTGGATTAACCAACATAGTTTCCTTCTTACCCTGAACGACTGCTGTCGCTTTGGAGCACTGTGACTGGCCGTCAGGACAGGCGCCTGTCTACTCAGTCTGAGGAGCTCTCTCCCTTTCATGGCACCCGCAGACTGGGGACAAACTGCCTGAGTTAAGAAGCTGTAACTTCTCCAGTGTCTCTGCCATAGGCCAAAAGTTTTGCTGGCATTGCCCTCAGAGCCTGGGATAATCCACATGTAAGAGGATTTAGGGTGAAGCCGCCAGCTGAGAGTTAAACTCCTCAAACTAATACGAAATCATTTTCTAAAATTTGCATCTGTGTTAAAATTATGCATTTCTGGTCCTGGAGAGCTTCTGGTGTGGGAGGGTGTGAATATTATATGTCTAACAAGCACCCTGGTGATTATTATCACTTTGGGAAACGTGAACATAATAGATTGGATTAATCTAGGTAGAAATGGGTTGTCTAGAAGACTTAAGAAGCACAGGAGTCCAATTAAGCTAATTTGAGAATATTCTGAAATGTAGAATGTAACTAAAGAAAACAAACCTAATTACTTATAGTGAGATCCATTTTTCAATGAAACAGACACAAACAAAAAAATGTATTGATAGAAGAGTATGTGTCTGACTGATGTCTAATAAAAGAACAACTCAATAAAATTCAGGAAAAAAACCATATATTATTTAAATGAATGAACGAAGGAATGAAGATACAGGCTGGCCCCTTTGATACGGGGTTTTCAGAAAATTCTGTCCACAGTACTTACAAAAATTAAACCTATAATTGGCCAAAATGACTTTAAAATATAAAATTTTATCTAAATGTGGATTTCTAATATAGATTAGTGTCGAAAGAGCTTATTAGTTTTATATATTATCTACATATTAAGTATTAGATTTCAGCCTTAAAGAGTTTTGGATGAAACTACATTTGTGACTCTGGGGGAACTGCTCACTCCTTGGGGCCTCGATGAGCTTGACTCTGAATGGAGGAAATGCTGGCTTTCCCAGAAATCCCAACTCCTTTGGTTGGTCAGCTTGGCCAGCACTTACCTAGCGCGCATGCACGCTGCATGCTTTGCTATCCTTCCCATCAGGCAGGGTCCCTTCGCTGTCTGCTGGACGAGAATGTGTCACTTTGCCACCTCTCCAAGGCTGGAGGTGAATGTGATTTTTATACCGTTTCTCATATCAACAACTGGTCAGGCAAGGAGACTTGTGACTAAACACCCTGGTCACTTTTCTCACTGCTGCTCCCCCCCAAAAGCAACTTAAGGAAGTGTCTTAGTTAGGGCTCTTATTGCTGCAACAAAACACCATAACCAAAAAGAGAGCTGGGGAGGAAAAGGCTTATTTGGCTTACACTTCCTTCATCATTGAAGGAAGTCAGGATGGGGAGTCCAACAGGGCAGGACTGGAAGAAAGAGCTGACTGCTGCTATTGGTTTGCTCCTCCTGGCTTGCTCAGCCTTCTTTCTTATAGGATCCAGGACCAACTGCTCAGAGAAGACACCACCCACAAATGGGCTGGGCTCTCCATCAATCACTAACTAAGAACATGCCTTATATGAGAGCAGGAGAGCTGGCCCTGCCATGCATCAGTTTCAACTCTCTGGAAAGCAGGCCCTGCACCTCACCTGGACAGCACAGTGGAACTGTCCCTGCAGGCATGGGTGCAGCGGAGTGCTCAGCTATCCCCCAGGTGCAGATCCAGGACACTGAGTTGGTCTCCCCCAACATCTGCCCCATCTGTGAACTGCTTGAACTAGTGAAGGGCTGGTCCTGCAGAACCAAAGCCGCAGGATCTAACAGGATATCTGAGAGGAGCCCCAGTGAGGAACCTGTATTGATAGTGTAGAAGTCAGAGACCTTGAGTCAGATCAACGACCATTTGCAGGAACAGCTATTTGGGCAAAGGGGTTACTGTGTAACACACCGCAGCTTCCAAGGTGGGATGTGATTAGCACACTGTTCTGCTTCTCTTCCTCTTCCATCTCTCCACTACTAACTTGCTCATCCTAGCGGCTCTGGCTTCTGCATGGCACTTGGAGGGAGTCATCTAGGCCAGGGGGTGGGTGTATGTTCCACCTGCTTGATTTTGTTTTGAAAGAGGGCAAGGACAGGAAATTGGATAAGGAGGGAAGTTGGGAAGATATGGGAGGGGTTTGGGAAGAG
>BDUI01000147.1:329334-343732 GCA_002335545.1 Apodemus speciosus
GAGAGAGAGAGAGAGAGAGAGAGAGAGAGAGAGAGAGAGAGAGAGAGAGAGGCCTTCTCTTACCCAGGAAGATAAATGGCAGCCCAGTTAGTTGCCCAGCAACCAATGCCTTCACCTCATTCCATATTGGCTGGATTCCCAGAGAACCAGAGATCTTGCTGGGTACCAGTAAGAACTTACTTCCACCAACACTTACTTCTTTGGTTTACCTCTGAAAAATGGCTAAGAGACGCTGGGGTCCTTGTTTGGGAATGGCAAGTGGTAGCTAGAGTCTGGTACTGAAAAACTCTGAATGAGTAGAAAGAAACACACGTGAATGGATGGAGCATTCAGACAGGACAAGTGACCATGATGAGGGCAAAGTCAACACGTTCATACTCCTGTTCTGCAACAGAGCGCTCTGTTCTGTTGGACGTTAAGTGCAAAGGTTTCCGGCAGAGGTGCCCCAGAAGGAGCACGTTACAGTTTAGATTTAAAATGTTTCCCCAAAGCTCATATGTTCAGAGGTCAAGCCTTTGGAAGGCAAGTGGACTGAGAAGTTTCTAACCTCATCAATAGGTTAATCCATTGATAGGATCATGGCTTAATGGGCTATTGAGAGTTGATGGAAACTTCTGAAAGTGGGGTCTAATTAGAAGAACTGGGTTACAGGATATGCCCACAACGGTGGGCATAGCCTTACTCCTGACTTGTTTACTTGTTTCTCCTTTCTTTCTCTTTCTTTCCTTCCTCCTTGCTCCATTGCTCTTCTCTTTCTTTCCCTCCTTCTTTCCTCCTTCTCTTCCTTCCTTCTTTCCTTCCTCCCCTTTCCCCTTCCTTCTTTCCTTCCTTCCTCCCCTTTTCATTTTTTCTTAGCCACCACGAGCATGTGACACACCCATTGGCCTCCTCAAAGCAGAGGTCCTGTTAAGACCTATAGAAAATCTTTGGCCCGTAGTTATGACAACGAAATAAACAGAATAATACATTCTGTAGTAATAGTGAAGAAGTTAGCATTCCCTTGCAGATCCTAGTAATTACACCCTCCTGTCCCTTCCCCAGATGCATGTAATCCTTCCCCAGGATTGGTGTGTGTGTGTGTGTGTGTGTGTGTGTGTGTGTGTGTGTGTGTGTGTGTGTGTGTGTTAGCATATGCAGGATATGCCCACAAAGGTCATAGCCTCATATCTGACTTGTTTGCTTATTCTTATTGGAGGTACTGTTGTGGTTTCCAGTTGTACATTTGCAAGGTAAGTGGCCCACACTCCTTTAAGTTACCTAGAGAACCTAACTCTCTGGTTCATCAGCCTGGGCTTGGATGGAATCCTTTTCTGGTCTGTCAGCTCCTATCTTTACATCTCCCCAAGAAAAGTCACACCACCCTGAGGTGAGTGGCTTTTCTCTACCAAGTGCTTCCCACTATGATGTCTGTGTCACCTCAAGCTCAGAGCCCCTTGTCATGAACAGAAATCTCTGAAACTGTGGGCCAAAAGGAATGAATGAATGAATGAATGAATGAATGAATATCTAATTTAAAGTTGTTTATCTCAATTATTTTGTCATGGTGACACAAACTTAGCACAGCTTAGACAGTTTGACCTGTTTGGCAGGAGTGAACACATTCTACAGACACACTGGCACTTCTCTCTTCTTCAGAGTGTTGAAAGAACGGACCTCAAGAGAATGCAATGTCCCCCAGGGACCTTCTGTACGGGGAGAGGAAATGACTGAAATTGAGGGCGTCTAGAGGAAGAACTTGTTTCCCAAAGGAAAAATGTACATGTCAGGTGGCCTTGTAAGAGAGACTGACCTCGGGAGAGGCTTGGGGACCATGCCTTGGAGACTGTTTCATTGTGCATATCTCTTGCGTTCTACTTAAACAAGTCAGAACCCCCAAGACAGACTCAAGGAAGTCATTAAGACGATGTTCCTCTGCCTGATATGACCACATTGAATAAGTGTCCTCTTTCTGCTTCTCACTATCAATTTGGCTCCTTTAATTGACTTATTGGAGATGGGTGGCCAAGCCTGGATTGTTGGCTGCACACACCATGACACCTGAGTTCAATGACAACAGAACTTCTCATGAGGAAATTACCCTTCCACCCCGGCCATCATGTTCCCCACTTCTCACCCTGGCAAATGCTCCCAGCCAGCCCAGGGAGTCCCACCTTCTCCAGCTCTCTTCCGGGACACGCATAACTCCTTCAACATGTCTAGGCACTTACTACACCCTGGTCACCATGCCAGTCTCTGGAGCTAGAGACGCCAGACACAGCCTACGCGCCAGGTCCTGGAGAGGGTAGGGTCTGTTCTTTGCTTTGATGCCCGACTCAGTTTAAACCAAATCTCTTCCTCGGAGATCCACAGTCCCTTCATTTCCTACTTCTGAGATCTCACCCTAGGGCAAGACCTGTGGCTCAAAAACTCTGCCCTTTCATTCTGAGCACAGTGCACTTGTTTCTTTTCTTTTCTTTTTTATGCTGCAGCAGTGCCAGCTGCCTTACCTTCCAGGAAGCCTTTGGTTTAGACTAATATTTACATGTATTTGCATTTCTTTTGTACACACAGATGGGGGATGGGTAGGGCAGAGAGTTTTGCTTAGAAATGAAACCACTTCCCCGGGGCCAGTACACAAAATGCTATTTCAATTGCCAGTTTCAAATCCGGCAATTCAAATCCAGGTGATTTCTCGAACACCCCCTCAGTCCCAAAGCCCCCACCCCTGCTTTTTTTATAGCTGCTTTTCCACTTGAGGCAGGGGCAGGTAAGCTCTATCTGTCTTGGTCTTATACAAACTGGATTTTTTTTTCCTCCTGCAATCTTTCATGGTTTTTGGTAATTTTCAGAGAACTCTGTGGGCACCCTCTGGTGGCTGACTAGAATTTGTGCCTGCAAGAAAATCAGAATTTGATTGAGATGGCTTTATCTCAGTCCTGATCTTTGGCTTTATGTAGGACAGTGTGGGTTCAGCACGTGAAGCATGAGAGATGAGCATGGAGCAGTTGCTTTGAAACCCTCTGAGGAGAAATGGCCCAGTGCAAAAAATGCTACTGCTAGGAAGCAGCATGGCTTGCAGGCTGCAGTGTTACCAGGCCAGCCTGGGCACATGGGATGAAGGGTGCGCTTCTGTGGGCTCTCAGAAGACTTAGCTTCCAGAGGAAACACAAGCGCGCGCACACACACACACACACTCACACCCTGGGTGACAGCTGTGATGGAACGTAACAACAGAACAATGGCTGGCTCCTTTTTGTTTAAAACCAAAAGAGAAGTCAAGCCAAAGAATGATATAAGGGAGGTTAGGAGGTCAACAGAACTGGAAAGGTCCCAGGAGAAGTGTACATTTGGAAGACTAAAGCTTGACTTCCTCAGACCAAGAGAGCAGCCACTTATGAAAACCCCTCAGGTCTTTGGAGAATCCTTGGGGTGGTTGGGGAGGGAGAAACTAGCTTTGGGGAAGAATTATGCGGCCCTCCTCCCTCCTCCCTCAACCCTCCTCCCTCAACCCTCCTCCCTCAACTCTCCTCCCTCCTCCCTCATGCCCTTGAGCCCTGGAACCCTGGGGGTTTGATAAGTAGCACAGCTTTGTCAACAAAGGCATCACCTACATTTCCTTAACTCCTTCCCAAAGATTTAATTAGTCTCCGGATATTCGCCGGAGTCAGTTAATGTCACCTTCATATTGTGAGCAGAGGCGCACAGGGGTTAAACATGAGCCTGACTTCAGGGACCCTAGGAGTCAGCTCCACTGCCCCTGTGCTCTGGAATCCCCCTGCCGCGGCCGGCCTCGGGTCTCAGTTACCTCCCATCCTGCACTTTGTCTCTCTGTGCAAGCCAAGCTTCAGAGGCAGAAAAGAAAGCCAGCAGGACAAGGTTTCAGGGAAGGGCACTCTGGGAGAAGCAATGTCCCAGCAGGCCCTAGAAGCCCGAGAGACAGCCCAGCTGTTCAGATTCCGGACCACACAATCCGAGGCCTCGGAAGCATCTTTTACCTGCAGACAAAGAGGCATCGTCTACCAGGACAACTTCCTTAAGGAAATTATTTTTCATGTGCTTTGTTTCACAGCCAGAGTCCAGTTCCAGCAAGCTGTCAATCACCCTGCTCACGTGTGTGTGTGTGTGTGTGTGTGTGTGTGTGTGTGTGTGTGTGTGTGTGTGTAACAGCGACTGCTCAACCAGGCTGCATTTGAGAAGGATGTGTGCGAGGGTGGAACAATGTCTTGGGTGGGTATTCCAGAAGCTGAGGTATGATGACTGAGTGCAGAACAGCAGGGCCACCGCGCCACCTGTGGGAGCAGACGGAGCTCAGCCGCCCACAGAGACCCCGTGGAATCCGTGAACTGAACCGGGTGGAACCCCTCCTCCATTTTCTGTCTCTGGTCTGTTCTTCCAGTAAAATGAAAATATTATTTCATGGCTGTCGTGGGCCAAACTCAATCTGGGCTGTACCGGCCATCATGCTAATTGCAGCCAACAATACTGGCTGAGTACAGGCGTAGCCACAGACCTTTTATACAGATTAACTTACTCATTTTCATGACAACCAAATGGTCCCCATTTAAAAAATACAAAACAAAACAAAACAAAAAGGATACCAAGCACGGAATTGAAATGCCTGGCCCCACATGGGGCAATGGCGGAGTCAGGGTTCATTCAGACCCTGGCTGGCGGGCTCCAAATCCTGTGCTTCTCACAACCACCGCTGCTATTTCATTTTTTTTCTTTTCTTTTTTTTTCTCGAGACAGGGTTTCTCTGTGTAGTCCTGGCTGTCCTGGGACTCACTCTGTAGACCAGGCTGGCCTCGAATTCAGAAATCCGCCTGCCTCTACCTCCCAAGTGCTGGGATTAAAGGTGAGTGCCACTACCGCCCTGCACAGCTGCTATTTCTTGAAAGGTGTGGGGCGAGCTCAGCTACCCTTCACAGAAGCCTGCACCTGGTCTATGCTCCAATTGTTCCCAGCTAGTGATGAGACCATAGAGAAAGTAAACAAGGCTACACTGCTAGCAAAAGGTAGAGACAGTGTAAGGCCAGTGTCTTCAGAATGTGGGCCTGAGGGTTAGTTAAGAGCACTTGCTGCTCCTTGAGAGAACCAGAGTTCAATCCCCAGCACCCATGAGGCAGCTTACAGACTCCTGAAACTCCAGCTCCAGGGGATCTGACACCCTCCCCAGGCCTCTGAGGGCACACCCACAGTTACATTCACACAGACACAGGCACACACACACACACACACACGCACACGCACACGCACACGCGCACACACACACACACGTAAATAAAATAATAAAAATAGATCTCACCGGGCAGTGGTGGCGCATGCCTTTAATCCCAGCACTTGGGAGGCAGAGGCAGGCGGATTTCTGAGTTCGAGGCCAGCCAGGGCTACACAGAGAAACCCTATCTCGAAAAAACAAGCAAACAAACAAATATCAATAACTAGTAAATAGTGCAGAGACTTTGGTATCCACATGCAAAAGACAGAACTGCTAGATGTGTGTTACAAAAATCAACTCAAACAGGGAGAAAGAGCAAAGGAGATGCTGCAGGACATTAGAATACACAAGGACAAGACTTCAGAGGCCTTGAAGTCAGCTATCCCAGATGAAAAGGTGTCTACCCAACAAAGCCATCGACTGTCAAGAAGAAAATCTCTAGAATGGGAAAGGATGCTTGTGAGCTCTGGGTCTGATAGAGAGTTCACGTCTGTAATAGAGAACTTTAACATCTCAAGAGCACCCACATCAGGTCAAAATGCAGAGGATCGGGGGCTGTGTGGTGCTCAACACGAACAGCCCATCTATTCCACAAACTTTTCCCTGAGGCTTAGGATCATTGTGGAAAGGGGGGCAGGAGGCAGGAAGGACCACAGCAAAACAGTGTCTTCTGGCGGTCTAAGCAGGACCGCCACCCTCATGAGCTCACAGCAGCCAGCGTTGCTCATACAAGACCTGCTCAACATAAATACAGGCTCCCGTCTAGCATGGATGGACGGATAAGGAGCTGGTGAACTCCCATCCCTGATGGGGATGATATGGACAACTGACAGCTTCTGGGAGAACGCATGCCAGTTTTTCTTAAGGGTGTGGCTCCTGCAAACTGTACTCCAGTGGATGGTCCCACGCTCACAAGTACATGGGAGGTACCAGCAGGAGTAGTGCATTTATTGACTAAAAGAAACAAGTAGAAATTAAGTTGTGGGAGTGAGAAGGTGGGGGTAAACTGGGGAGGATTTAAGTGGAAGAACCCAGAGTGAATATAATAAAAACATATTGTATAAAATTCTTGAAAAATTAATTGAAATACTTAAAAAAAAGAACAAAACAAGAAATAACCCAATTAAAACCAAGCAACAAACCTAAATAGCCATTTATCAAAATAAGACATGCAAAAAAAATCAGTATGTACACAGAAAAAAATTGCTAGCACAAATCAGGGAAATGCAATTTAAAGCCAAAGGGAGAGATCACTTCACTCTGGTAAAATGGTAATTATCAAGAAGGCACAAAGTAAGAAGTGCTAGCGAGGGTGTGGAGAAAGGGGTCCCTGTCCACCGTTGGGGGCGGGGGACATCAACCAGGATGGCTTGTCAGTTCCTCAAAACATTAGAAGTACAACTCCTGTGTGACCCAAGTACTAAAAGGACAAGTCCTGTGTTACCCACAAATCCCACTACTGAGGATGTACACATCCAAAGGAAGTAACGTCAGCCTGTGTGAGACAATCTACACACCCATATTCACAGCACAATTCACAAAAGGCAAGATATAGAATCACGCTAAACGCACAAATGATATATGATAAAGAATGAATCACACATACACATACGTACACACACTGGAATATTATTAAGCCGGGGAAAAGAAAAGAAATTCTGTCGTTTGTGGTAATATAATGGAACTGGGGATCATCGTGTTAAGAAGAACCAGCTCGGTACAGAAAGACAATGCCCTGGTCATTCACATGTGGGACCTCAAAGGTTGATCTCTTACAAGTTTCGAGGAGAAGGATTTGGGTTAACAGAGCGCAGTGGAGGTTATGGAAGGTGCATGCAGAGAGGTTGACTGACAGGGATAAACGTGAGAAGTCCCATAGATGATAATGATATGTGCTGTTATACCTTTAAGATCTGCAAAGATCCTGAGTGAAACAGACACGTTGACATGATTTAAACACAGCACAGTGTCTACATATATTGAAATGTCATGTAATTCTGGGGCTGTCACGGTCAGCAGAGTGCTTCTCTGGCGAGCACGAGTTCTAGGTTCCATCCTGGTACCACATTCAGGAGACAGAGCAAGAGAACCAGAAGTTTCTGGGCTATCTACATAGACATTTGGGGCTAGCCTAGAATACATGAGACCCTGTCAAGAAAACTTTTTAAGAAAGAAAACAGGGATAAGGAGGCATCATGTGGTCTCACATTCATGTATATACATTTTACGTGTAAAGTAGCAGCTTACGTTCTTTGGAAATTCGTTTGCATGGCATTCTGCTGGGGCAAACATGTGAAAGAACATTTCATTAAAGTGGGCACAGGTGAAAGACTAAGGCAGACTCGTGAAGGAACGTTTCACCGAAGCAGTCACAGGAGAGAGGATGTTCTGCTAAAGCAAACACGTCAAAGGACACGTGATGAAAGATTGTTTGCTAACCACACACATGTATTGGTCCGCCTTACACTGTGTAGTTGAGCTGCAATTGCCAGGACACCATAGAGAGAAACACACCCAGAAGCTTCTGGCGGTGTGCCGCAGCCTCTTGCTGCTTCTACAGACTCCGGCTGATTGGATGCACGTGCTGAGGCAAGACACGTGGAGGACACGTGATGTCTGGAGGTGTAAAGAGGACTCCACGGAGTGACAGAGACAGAGCTTGGCTTGCTGGTACAGCTAGTGTACAACCCTTGTGGGTCTCTCATCTTGGCTGATTTTCACTTCCCTGAGAGAGGCACAGCTGAGAACATCTCCTGATGGTCCTGCTGGCCCTAACTGCTCACTGGAGCCAAGGCTGAGGCCTGGCTGTCTCTGCTAGGTCATGTCACCGCTGTTGATTCCTGTTTGCTATCCCAGCTCTACCGAACTGGACTGTTGGTGCATCTGTGAAGTGTTTGCGAGTGGATCGAGCTACCACTGCTAATCTGTGAACTGAACCGCCGATTTCCAGACAACACAGAAGGGAGTCGCTCCAGAGAACCTTTCTAAACAGGTCCCCTCTCCTACCCTGTATCCTCCCTTTTTCAATACCTCTGGAGGGTGGTGGGCTACCAGGGAGGCGAAAGCATTTAAGAACCATCATTAAAAATGAGATTTGAAAAAAATTAAAATTATATATGTGTTTTAAAAACCCTGTTTGGTGGTGGTGGTGGGGTTCCCTCCAGATTTTCTCAAGACTCAAGAGTCATAATCCAGGGAAACATTTCTGAGGCTAGGACTCAAGTGGTCTTATAATTAGTGTTGGCCAACCTGGACTTCCAAATCCCCTCAGACATGCAGATCTTTCTGCTTGCAAAGTCCCAATGACCTTAGAATTCCTTATCAAGCCTGAAGACCCGTTTCCCTTACTTGGGCTTCTCCCTGATGACCTTCCGCCTTAAATGGGGGGATGGTCATTGAAAAACCTAGGATGGGAGGAAAGGGGCATCATTATTGCCCCAATACTGCATTTCAACCAAGGAGGAATGCATTTCTAGGAAGCGAAGAGGATCAAAGGTTGTATTTGCCAACGATGTGTCTTCTGCATTCTTCCCTGGAACGCTGATAATTATGGGATCAGCCACACACTTCCTCAGCAGAGGCAGGGAAGGAAGCACTGAATGACTTCTGGCACACTTTCCTGACTTCTTTTTGACTTCACTAATTTCTTTTTCACCCTTGATTCAGTGAGCGATTTCAAATCTACAGTTGTGTGGCAGGCACTGTTCTAGGCATGGTAGAAACGGTGAGCGGGAAATCAACATTGTCAGAAACAGGCACCAATCAAAGAATTGCAAAAGAAATGGTAACTTATATATTGCGACATGAGTTCTCTATTATAAATAGAGAGGAACACCATCATCAGAGTTGCCAAGGACAGGAACCTGGCAACAGGCCCCACTGATGGTCCTAGCCTCTACCTAGCCTGGGATAGCAGAAGTGAGCGAAAGGCCTTGGGGTTATGATGGTTACTCTTCACTGTCAACTTGATAAAATTTACAGTTGCCATGGCAACACTCCTCTGAGTATGTCCAGGACTGTGGTTCCAGAAAGGCATAACTGAGCCGGAAAGACACACACTCGATTTAGACAACGCAGGGCCTAGGCTGGGGTCCCTGAGGAAGCAGTCTGAGTAGCGCCACCTCTCTTCCTCAGATGTGATATGACCCCACTTTCCTGCTAGAGGCACTTCACCTCCAGAATGAGGGCCAGAAGAAACCCGTTCTTTGCCCATGCTGTTTCTGTCCAGTATTTTATCACCAGGACCAGACAAGCTATGACTGTGACCCAGGTGTCTTAGTGCTGGAGCCATCCACCAGCCGGGGCTCAGTAAGCTCCCCAGGCCAACCCGCTCACGCTGTCACCTACCAGAAGCTCAGGGACACCACCTCTAGCAGGCGGCCTTGGGGGAGGGGGCAGGCTTGGAATGGATTTTGTTCCAGGTTGCTTTTAAGGCACTATGAACCTTGTTTCCTGATGACATGGTCACCTCACGTCCCCCTCTGCAGCCCCGCAGCATCTCCACCAGATCCCATTCTGCTTCCCAGTAAGTCAAGGAGAAGGCGTCCCACGCTGTGGAAGTTCCAGCCCATTCCCCACAATGCCCAAAGAGCGCTGGAGAGAGCAGAGGAGTGTGGGGCGTGGGGCATGGGGTATGGGGCGTGGAGCCTGGGGTGTGGAGTGTGGGGCGTGGGTGGAGCCTGGGGTGTGGCGCGTGGGGTGTGGAGCCTGGGGTGTGGAGCCTGGGGCTCAGCTGTTTCCTCACTGGGACTTCTGAAGAAGCTGATTTCACACTCCTACCCTTCTCCAAGTATTGCAGGTCCTATTGAACTTCTTCTCCCCATGTGTCTGTCTAGTATTTACTCTTAGTTGGTTTTTCCAATTGCTGCCTCTGCCCTTTGTATTTGGACAGCATGCTAAAATAGTCTTCGTTTCTTATCTACAGTTATGATTATGATGATTATGATTATTATTAAATTCTCTTTCCAAGACCAAACAAAGAGCACAGCACCAATGGCAGGAAGCAGGTCTCACTTGCCATCTGCTCCAGAACTAAAGTAAAGGCGAGGATACCTGACTAGCACGCTCCACTGGCTGCAGCAGGCATCCTTCCCCAGAGAAAAGGACAGCTGTATCCCGAAACCCTTGGAGGCAGAGAGATCTCTGTGAGTTTGGGACCAGCCTGGTCTACATAGTGAGTTCCAGGCTAGCCAGAACTACATAGTGTGACCCTGTCTCAAATAAATAAAAAAAAAAAAATTAAATAATTCAAAATAAAGAAATCAATCACCCACGGCACTAGAACATGGTTGCACATGGGCTCTGCCTAGGACGGACAGGGACTCCACACTCTCCTTGGAGGAGCTAGCTGGAGGCTTGCGGCTGCAGTGATGATCGGTGCAAGACTCCGAGAGGAGAGGAACAGATGTCCAGGGCCCAGGCAGGACAGAGGCTGTCGGACGCTACCACACAGGCTCGGTTCAGTGCAGGAATCCCAGCCTCTCGCGTTTGAACCAAGGCGTAGTTCTTCATGCCCAGAGGACGTGGTGCCTCTCCTTGGGTGACCTTGCTGGCAGCTTTGTTGCTTTTTTGGTGTGTAGACTTTCATCTTAATCAAAAGGTTCTACATTTGAAAGGGGTTGAGCTGGCGGGGGCTGGGGAACCGCGAGTCAGGGTAGGCCTTCTGGCAGCACGAGCCCTTCACTGGGCTGTCACCCTGGGCCTGAGCCGGTTGGTACACAAAGACAGCCTCTCTCTCACACACTTTCCAAAAAGCAAGGGATTACCACAATAATAGCAATCGTGGCCACAGCTCACTGGGAGCTGACAATGTGCCTGGCTGCTCCTTACCACGCATCATTTGTTTAATCCCACGAAGCAAGGACTCCAGTCTACAGATGAGAAACAGAGGCACCCGCGGTGACAAATGACCAGCGTGGGGTCACCATGGGTAAGTTCTCAATTGGGGAAGATTAATGAAGAGAAAAAATTAGAACTAGATCCCCTTCAGGATAAAGATTGCTGTGTTGTGGGCGACGCAGGGCTTTACGGAGCCCAGTCATTCACTCTGGACCCATCCCTGACGAAGGGTTCCCCCATCTCTCAGATGGAACTGCCTCTCGCCGCGAGTACCGTGAGTACGTGCTGCAAACTCTGCATCATCTCTGAGAAAAAACAAGGGGATTTCCCTTTTTGCCGAATCTTCTTTATGAGGTCATAGCCCAGAGGGCTGCAGCTGCCTGTGACCTGTGAGTCATCCAAAGATCCCGGAGTAAAAAGCCCAACCTTTATTTATCTTTGAATTCTGGATTCTTTTTTTTTTTTTCACTTACAGTTGTTCTTTTGTTGAGGGCAGGGGGCGTGTCTAGAGATTCCATTCTCTTCCACTCTGTGGGTCCTGAGAACTGAGCCTATGGTTGGATTTGGCAGTAAGCGCCTCTCCCCACAGAGACGTCTCTCTGGCCTCTATGGATTCATAAACAAAGGACTCTGCATTTTTCTTCTGCAATGAGTATTGTGGAGGCTGGCCTGGATGGGGTTGGGGACTAGGACAGGAGAGGTGCTCAGTAGACTGTTCATGTCTGTGTCTTGTAGCCTATTTCCCTGAGCAGAGTACTGCTCTGTAGAACTCCGCACGCCGGAGCCCAGAGTGCTTTACAAGCCCCAGGCCAACAAATGCAGATGCCAAATCAAATGCCAACGCCCTTTGAAGTGGACCAGTATCAGAGTTTCCTGGAGAATGCATTCTTTGAAAAACTTACATGAGAAGAAGTTCTGTGTTCTACCTCACAGTGGGGTGACTCTTTTTACCATCTATTATGAATAATTGTTATGTATTTCATAAAGAAGTAGGAGGAAAAGGAGTTTAGGCTCCCAGGCTAAAGACATGCTGAATAGGTAAGGCTATAGGCATGCTAGTTACTCTGGTCTGATCCTTACACATTATATACATTATCAGATCATCCCATGTTACCTCATACATGTGTAAATTATTACGTAACACAAGCTGGTCTCAAACTTGCAATTCTCCTGCCTCAGCCTCCGGAGCACTAGAATTATAGGTATGGCCACACCCAACCATGTATCAATTTTTAAAAGTTAAAAAAGAAATAGCTCCCTTCCCCCAACAGGGCGAGCAGCAGACAGCTAGCTCCCCTCGTCATGTGTTTGTGAGTAAACAGCCCTTCTTAATTTAAGCACAGACTTTTATCTGTCTTTGACAACTAAACAAATCAAACTGATCCTTTGGGTTCTTAACTGTGTAAAAATGATAAAAGTTTAAACATTAACTGTATCACACCTGCTAAATAGAACTGGCCCTCTTTATGTTACAGAGATTTCACTCCAGTTCATAGAACTCACCAAGAAGAGGTGGACACCCTCTCTGTATCAGCCAAGCCCAGAGCTTTGAAGTGCACAATCTTGCTCAGCTTTCCACGGGAATACAGAACAACATAAGGAAGAAACAGCTTTGTTTGCAGTCCAGTCAGGTGGCACCCGTTGGAACAGGATTGCACACCCCAACCCAAGCTGCTATGAGCCAAGCTTCAGTCTACAGGACCCAGGACCAGGTGCCTGGACAGAGGTGCCTTCGTCTTTCACACCACCCGAAACAGCACTTAAGTTTAGCAAAAATCAAAAGGAAAAATGCAATCAATGAATCTATTTTGTGGAAAATTTGGCTCTGCTAACTTACCCCATGACTCTTATAGCAGATGCATTGTCTGAGGCCAGGTACATCTAAAGAACAAAACTAAATAAAAATTAAGTCGTTTCTAGAGTTTTTTCAAAGAGAAGCACAGTATTCTGACACGCCAATTATCTACACACATGTGCATGTGCAGAACACGTTTTAATCTCTTTAATGCAAAGGCCAGATATACCCCCACACACCCACACATCCACACACCCACACACCAAAAGCTGGTGCCGAGGGAGCTAATGTCAGTGGTGTTTAATCCTAGGATCTTCATTCGTTCATAGATTCACAGGGTCAGCTAATGGCTCCAAACCTATCCCATCAACATCCCTTCAAATACAGGTAGGAAATGTAGCAGTGGATGAGGAGTGAGCGGGACATGAGAAAAAAGAACACACAGAGAGTCAGTATCTTAGTCTTAGTTACTGTTCTATTGCTGTGATGAAACACCATGACCAAGGCAACTGTGTGTGTGTGTGTGTGTGTGTGTATACACAAGAGTGTACATGTATATGCAGATGAGTATGTATGTTGGGGTCAGAAGACAGTCTTGAGTGTTGTTTATCAGGCACTTGTCCAATTTTCATTTTGAAATGGTGTCTCGATGACCTGGAATTTATCAAGTAGATTAGGTTAGTCAGCCAGCAAGCCCAGGGACCTGTCTGTCTGTGCATCCTCTCATGCTGGGAATACATGTATATACCACACACCACAGCTGGCTTTTCAGACTCAGGCACTTGTGCTTGGAAGCCAAGAACTCCACCCACTCGGCCATCCTCCCCCTCTCCTCTACTGTCTCTCGAACACTTGTTTGGTGGAGGTGGAGAAAGACCACTCGATATTAACAGGTAATGGAGATTTCTTTCATTCACATGTCTGCCATCCTCTTCCTCTCCTCTCTGACTATTCTCAGAGCAAGCTGTCCCTTGTCTCTGAGCCCTAACGAGCAGAGTGCTGGCTGGCATCTTTGAAATGGCCATGGGAAAAGTCATCTATACTGTCAGTAGCTGCATGAGAACTACCCATTAGACCGTCCCTCCTTCTAACCAGCGATTCTAAACCTTTCCTCCTGGTGGCAGTTTGGATGGAAATGGCCCCCAAAGACTCATGTGTTTGGTTGGTCCCCAATTGATAGACTATTTATGAAGGATTAGAAGGTGTGACCTTGCTGGAGGAGTTATATCATGGGGGTGGGGGTGGAGTAAGCTTTTGAGGTTTCAAAAGTCCAGGCCAGGCCCAGTCTCCACTCCTAACCTCCCACAGAGCCCCTCACTCCGCCCCCCCAACTCCCCCTTCCATCTTGTTGGTGAGATATGAGCTCTCAGTTACTGCTCCAGGGCCTTGCCTGCCTGCCAGCCATCACAATTCCCACATAATGGTCATGGACTAACCCTCTGAAACTGTAAGTGCCCCTGCTACATCTAAATGCCTCCTGTTATAAGAGGCCTTGGTCATGATGTTTCTTCAGAGCAACAGAAAAGTAACTAAGAACTCTCTCTCTCTCTCTCTCTCTCTCTCTCTCT
>BDUI01000147.1:344415-411717 GCA_002335545.1 Apodemus speciosus
AAAAAAAAAAAAAAAAAAAAAAGGTCCTATCACTGACAATAAAGAGTTTTGTTTCTGCATGTGTACTTTAACAGACGTGTATAAGAATATGACATCAGTGGTTCTCATAAAAGCATAAGCTAGACACAAGCCAAATGCCTATCAATGGGGTCACCTTCTGGCACATTCACTCTGTGGACTAAAATATAATAATTAAGATGAATGACTTCAGCTAGGTGACAGTGTGGATGAATCAGCAGTAGCACAATGCAGAATGAGAAGGCAAGCCTTGGCTCAGGGTGTGACTCAATGGTAGAGCACAGGCTTGGCACACGTAGTACCCTGCATTGATAGTCCCAGCATCAAGAGACCCAGAACGCCACACACATAGCATGATAGGGATTCTTTTGTTTTGTGTGGGAATATTTTGTATTTCTTTTATGTGTATGGGTATTTTCCCTGCGTGTATGTATGTGCACCAAATGTGTTCAGTGACTACAGAAGCCAAAAGTCCCCTGGAACTAGAATTACGGATAGTTGTGAGCCACATGTGGGTGCTGGGAGTTGAACCCAGCCCGCCACTGAGAGCAGCCAGTGCTCTTAAGTGTTGAGCCATCTCTCTAGCCCTGTGATAGACTATTAACAAAGAACAGAACTTGAGAACCGAACAGTGTGTTTTAAAGTCACGATACAGATGTGGTCAAACTTGTTTACAAAGGAAAGGAGTGAAAGGAATGATAGAGTCCAAAGCAAAGGCTGCAGGACAGGTGGAGACAGGAAGGGGAAGAAGGCACGGTCTGCAGACATGCTAGGTGTGGGAACTGGAGGTTGAGATGTGCTTATTGTGTTATAAATACAGTAAGTAAAAGAGTGTCGAGTCTCAGCCAGGCTGAATCAGGAAGTAAAACTGGTCTGTTTCTGGGCATCAGAGGGGTTTTTTTTTTTTTTTAATTCTTTGTGTGTTTGTTCCAACAATAACAACAACAATAATAATAATACTTTTTAGAAGACACAGGAAAGGGAGGATTAGGGAGAAAATAACAAGAACAACATTATTTTATATGGAGTGCCCAAATGCACAGAGATTATACTAAAATTATCAAATGAAAGACTTACTGGCATTATGCCAGGGACACCAGGAATACTATGTAAAAATTCTAAAGTAATTGGTACTATATTTCTAATTTTAGATCAGTTTCCTTGGCAACTGTCAGAATAACCATCCCCTTAACCAGACTATGTGTCCACGCACATAGCTCTGCCTGCCTTTAGTCACTCATTTGACACCAAACTCAGATCATCGCCCTTGTACCTGATCCTGGGTCCGGCTCATGTGCTATGAAGAGAGCTGTTGTCCTCTGCAGTTGGTGAGCAGACGCAAACAAGAACTGACGGCTTTGTCGATCTGAGAGTCACAAACAAATTGGAGCTTGTAGCCAAAAAGATGGAGAAAAGGAAGGACAGACACTCGCTCACTGGGTGCCATTGGAGGCTCAGACCTGCCAGGATCCATCCACGTGTTGACATGGGGTTAATCCTGTTTTCCTGAAAAGGAAACTGAAGTTCATCTATGAGGCATCGTTGCTGATGAGAGAGGCAGTCATCCAAGATTGCCCAGGTGATCAGGAGCCATTCCAGATGGATAAAACAGAATGCCAAAGGTGTAGAGCCACAAAACAGTTTGTTAGCACTGAAGAAAAATGTATGTGTATATATGTATCTATATATAATGCACAACCAAGGCTGGCTCTTCTCAAAGCATTCTTGTGTTCCAGAGCTCGAGGGCTGCTGCAGAGAGGAACTGCCCAATGACACACGTGCAGGATGACACTCTGAGCCCTTCTAGGAAAAGAAGACGTGCCTCAGATAAGCCTGTTCCTCTATCTTCACTATTTAAGCACCACTCTTCTCTCACTCATTATCTTATCCTCAGAGAATCTGCCACGTGTTAGTAGAACCAGCCAATCTATAAGGAATCTAACCAGCATGACAGAAAGCAGAAGAAACCCAGCAAACTCTCTCAGGGCATTGTCATGAGCAAAGACAGGCAGCCCCAGAGGGAGCATTTTAAAAGCCAGTATCCACTCTTTATCTCCTGCATGTCTTTGCACACAACCCCTCCATGCCATGAACACACTCACACACTCCTCAAGATGACTTGTACCTCCAAAGATGTATATTCACACCCAGAACTCGACTGACTGTATCTTAGAGTGAATCAAAGTGGAACTTTCCCATACTGTAGTCGCTAGGACCCCAGGGCCCCAGTGCTGGCCTCGACACTGTTCCATAAACCTACATGGAGGATCATCTGGTAGGTCGCTTATCTCGGATCTCCTCAGTGGCACAGTGTCCTGGGATCAAAAGCCAAGAGCTCCACAAATAGAAGATGGGAAGTTACAACCTTTCTGAGGTTTGTTGGACGTCAAGGAGCAAAGTCCTCACACGCCTGAAGTGGGGCTGGAAGGAATGGTGGCAGATAAGGGAAGGGAGCTTCCTGCCTACAGATGCACAGCACATAAATAGAAGACACTGTTGGGACCAACCACTGTTCTCTGCTGTATCTCCTTCCAGAACGTTCCTGGTCTCCTGGTCTAGGCAGCACATTCATTCTCTGCTCATTTACTCCTGCCCCATCTCCTCTCCTGATGAGCAAGAGTGAGCCTTGAGTAGCTTTTGTTGTAAAGCAATTATGTTTGGTTTTGTTTTTAAATCACAAATCAAGKCTTGGAAGAGAAGCACATCAAGCCCTAGAAGGAAGCCACAGTAGGAGAGCATTTGAATTGCATTAGAATGAAGTGCACCAAGTCCTCTCTTTTGTGGCATTTACTGAAGTGTTGTTACCCCACACTTCAAACTATTTCAATATGAGTTCCAAGTCAAGTTTGCTGTCCTCTTAAGACCGTTATTAAATTGTTACTATCATCAATAACACTTCTAAATGGAATATACTCTCTCCACCCTCAACTTCTATTTTTGGGGTCCAGAGAGCAGTGAAAGCAGGAAAAACATCAGTAATGACCCACAAGGGAAAGAATATGAATGTCCTCTGTACCACAGAAAGTTCTGGAAGAATTCAGAGAGAAACGAGAATTTCAGGCACAGGCAAGCAGAACAGAGAGTCACTGATATAGTGAGGTGAGTATTGGGTTGTGAATCAAGAGTCTATGAGTTTCTCAGTTCAAGCTAGTCTGCATACAAAGCAATAACAACCCAAGCAGCATGGGTGTCTGTACAGCAGATACATGAACTGGTAAGATAATATAAATACCTGAGAAATAAACCCACACATCTACGGCTAACTGACTTCCAATGAAGGTGTCAGGAACATACATTGGAGAAAGGACTGTCTTTACAATAGAAAAGTGGTTCTGCAAAAGCTAGGTATCTGAAGGTGGTGGTGGGAAGGGAAATGAGGAAACGGGGGAGAGGGAGAAAGGGTGGGAGGGAGGGAAGGAGGGGGCTAGGAAGGAGAAGATGAAAACTGACCCTTTTGTCTCAGGAGTTACAAAAATCTACCCATCATGTCTTAGACTTGAGTGTAAGCTGAGACGTATTTATTATTCTGAGAAGGGTGAGAAGGAAGGCTCATAACCTCAAGGCCAGCCTGGGCTATATACTAAGATTCTGAAAAAAAAAAAAGATAAAACTCAAATCTATAAAAGAAATAAAAGAAAGCATAGAAGAATGCTTCACTCACGACATTGATTGATCTGAGGAAGGATTTTTTTTTTAAATGAAATCTGACAAATAGGATTATACCATGCTAAAAAGCTGCCACGTAGCCTAGGAAGCAAGGCAATACAAAGACAATCTATGCAAACTCAGATGCTTTGAAATGTCCCACATAGGCTCACGTGTCTAAACATTTGGTCCCCAATGGGTGACACTGTTTGGGGAGAACCTTTGGAGCATGAGATCTATCTGGTGCTGGAGGGCTGATAGAATGTTACACCTCCAACTTGACTTCTCTGCTTCCTGATTGTTTACAATGTGAGAAGCTGCTGCCGCAGTCTCCCATTGTCTGCAGACTGAGCATCTCCTACTATCCTGCCCTCTGAACCATGATGGGATGGAGATTCTTAAACTGTGAGCCCAAACAGGTCTTTCCTCCCTTCAGTTGTTTCCATCGTGTGTTCACCACAAGGATGAAATAAGTACCTGGCATAGAAAACCAGTACCAAGTGGTTGAGTTGCTGCCACAATAAACCTGGCCATGTGGTTCTTAAGCAGTTGGAACTAGTGTGTCAAAGGGTTATGGAAGAGTTTGGAGATGCATGATCCACACCAGCAGGTCATTCTTCACTGACAGGGTCCAGAGGAAGACAGTCCAAGGAATCAGAGACAATAGAAATAGAACACCCGGGCTCCAGAAGTCTCACATAAGCTATGCCTTAGGTCAAGCAAGCATATTAAGGAACGCAGCACCATATATATTACTTTCATGGAAGAAATGGGACAGAGTAAGTGGAAATTATCATATAATGGGACAAAGTCAGCAGGAAGCCAATCAAGCAATGTTATACAAAGGGTATCTCAAGAGAACTATGACCAATCCTTGGAACTGAGGACGCCAATCTCATTTCGAGGAAAAACCAAGTTCCCAGAAACCAAATTCGTTAAGTCTTGCTGAAGCCCTAGCTCCAGCCCCAGAGTGGGCCTTGCCAACTCTGTTCCTGGGCAAGTACAAAGAACTGGCTCCTTTTCCCTTTCACTGGGGCTCTGAGGATACCTGCCACCGCCTTCGCTCTCAACAGAAGCTGGCTAAGTTAGGGCTCTGAAAGCAGATATAAGTGGGACATTCTGGTGGTAGTTTAGAAGACCAGAAAACCAACAGAATGTGTACAGTAGAAGTTATCATGCTCATAAGGATTCAGACAGGAAGAGACCTCTATCAGGAATTGGCCTAGAAGTCATCTGTGTATATTCTGACAAAGAACCTAGCTATCTCTGCCTGTGTCCTGAAAATTTTGAGTGAGAACAAATTCAAAGATAATTTGTTTGGTGGAGAAAATCTTCAGACAGAGGAACACCTAGCTATGGTGAGATGGTTACCAGATGTTTTTAGCCTGCTTAATAGTGAGAATTCTAAGCAAAATGTGGAGCAGAAAGATGGAGAAAACAAACAGTGTGGTAAGGAAAGAAGTAAATGCATTTAGAGAATGGGCAAGGTGGGTACAGCTGTGATTGTTAAGTTGATTAATGTGAAATAGAAAGCGTACTCTGGGACGATGGGAGCCTCAAGTTGCCTTGATGCTAAGACCCACCCATAAAAGATTCCAGGTTATAAAAAGGACAGATTTTCATTAGAAAAGAGAATGCTCTAGGGTGGAACATAGTGATCTAGACAAACAAATTCCCAGGCTCAGACCTTCAGTTACTTAGAAGTTGTTACCATCTTGGTCCAATGGGACCCAGCTATCTGAAACTGACAGCAGGACTTGGTGGTGTTCACTGGTACCAATTTTGCACATATGTGGAATGTGAGCATGATGGAATCATGGAAGCTTCCACCAAGTCACCTGGAAAAAAGCCATGGAGACCCGACCCAGATCCTGAAACTCCATACAGACTATGGTTGCCTTGCCGGATCTACCTTGTTTGGGGTCCAATTTTTCCTATATATCTCCCTTCCTCTCTTTTGGAATGGGAACACTTACCTGATCTACTATATATTGAAAATATGTAACTTGACTTGACCTTACAGGGGCCCACAACCAAGAGCTTGCCTTGAGTCTCAGAAGAGACTTTGGACTTTTGAAGTGTTGGAACTGTTATGACTATGGAGAGTCTTGAAGTTGGACTGAATGAATTTTGTCTTATGCAATTTGGTCCTGAGCCTATGGAAGACAAGGATAGAATGTCATGCCTTTAATATGAAATGCTCCCCCGCCCACACACATGGTTCATGTATTTGAACACTTGATCCTCCAGGTGCTGTACTCTTTATGAAATTATGGGAAAATTTGAGATCTGGGGTCTTCCAAGCAGAGGTGAGCTCCTGAGAGCAGAGTTTACCTGCCTTTGATTCCATTTCCTGGCCAACCACACTGTGAAAGCAGCTGTCACAAATTCTCACTGCCATGGATGAATAGGCCATGATAGAGTGGGAGACCCTCTGAAACTGTGAGCCAAACCCCTCCTCTACCTTTCCTCCCTTATGTTGTTTTTGTTGGATGTTTTGGTCACAGCATAAAGAAAAGGAGTTAACAAACACATCGTACATTTGACAATGCATTTGTTAATGTTCAGAACATATAAGAAACTCACCATCTCAATACCAAAGATTAAAGAATCTAATGAAAATGGGCAATCAATTTCAACAGACAGTTCTTAGCATTTATATGACTGGCTAGCAGTTACCAGAAGACATCACAAATAATTAGGGAACTTCAAATTCAAAATAACCACGAGACATCATTTCATACTGCCAAGAAACAGCCTCAGCTTGGAGAGTGGTTATGAGGAAGGGGTGGTCAGGAGTGGTGCCGAAATCAAATCATGGGTACAAGCTGACAGCCTGTGTTCTGCTCAAGACAACTTTCTCAAGATCTCCAGACAGCTCAGCTCTCACAGACCAAAGCACAAGCTTTTATTTATATATCAATTCAATTGTCCACCCCAGGTTCCCTTTAATTATCCTACCAATCAGCATTTTTGACCTTAACCCCTTGACTCCTAGGAAAAGATTGCAAACACTTTTTTTTTTCTTAACTGTGCAAATGAATTGAGAGATCTGCCTGCCTTTGTAAATACAGTTGATAAGCTAGCTGGGTAGGCTCTAGTTCTGAGAACACTGCTCCCACCACACCTGAGCCTAAATTTGCTCTTTCCCAGGCTGACCTTGAACTCAGGAATCTGTCTGCCTTTGTATCTTTCTGACAAGCTGACTCCTAGTACAGCTGCCTCTATTCTTTTCAGTCCATAAAGCGCTTCATATAATTCATAGTGGGTCCTTATAGTTTCATAGTTGAGAAACTATATATTTTTGAACTCGTGTTTTCAGAATTGTTTCCCACAGCCTTAAGGGCTGTCCTGAAGGCCACAGCATTTACCATTTTTGCTAAGGACATAGACACACTCTAATCTCCCAGAGTCATCCTATCCCTGATTATCATGGAGTCATTAACTTCAGTAGAAAGAACATTCCCCAATAACCATGGTAGGGAGAATATTTCCTAAAGGAGGAACATGAAGTAAATACACACACACACACACACACACACACACACACACATATATATATATATATACCTCACACCCAGCAGCTGTGAACACTTACCATGCATGATTCTAGTCAGAAAGGCTAGAATTCAAAAGATGAGAATTAAGTGCTGGAAAAATCTACGGAGATGGGAACTCTCATACACTGTTAATAAAATGTAAATTAGTGCAGTCATTATGAAAAACAGTATGAAGTTTCCACCCAAACTAAAATAGAACTGCCAATTCTGCTACTGAGCACACAGTCAAAGGAAATAAAACCATACCTGGAAGAATAACTTTAAGCCTGTCTACTGCAGCCTCTTACATTAACTGCCATGATTTAGCATCACCCTAAGTGTCTTACCATGGATGAGTAGAAGGGGAACATAGCATTCCTTTATAAGGAAGTAGTACACAGCTGTCTCTGTAACAGCATGAATGACCTAGACTTTATGCTTAAGCAAAACAGGGCAGAAACAGAAAGGTAAAACTGTATGACTCATCCATAGATTGGCTCTATTTGGTCACTTAGAAAGTACAGGTAGAAAAGTGACTTCAGAACAAAAAGTGGGAGAGGGTAAATAGGACAAAGTTGACCAAAAAAGATCCAGGTATATCTATATATAGGGTGACTATAGACAGAATTACTATTATGCATTCCAAAATAGCTTAGAGATTTAGAGTATTCTAACCACAATGCACTGATAAATATACAAAGCAAACTAGTAACTTTCATTTGTTCATTACATCATATATACACATATTAAATAATTAAATAATCACACTGTACTCCATATCAACATACAATTATGATGGGTCAAATGAAAATTAACATAAAAATAAAAATCAAGCCTCAGACTAGCCTGCTCACCTGAATGGTGGGGCTCAAGGCAAAAGGTATTGGCAAATGTTTCAAAACTTTCCCTGCTTCGTGGTCATCCACATTTCTGTGGTACGAATATTACCTCTGGCTTTAATGTTCCAATATAACACCAATAAATAGAGTTGGTGTCACTTCAGAGGTGGTCCAACAGTCAAGTACTTGCTACTCTTCCAGAAGAACGGGGCCCAAGTCCCAGCACCCACATAGAGGCTCACAAGCATCTGTAACTCAGTTCCAGGGAATCCGATGACCTCTCCTAGCCTCCATGGCACCAGGCACATGCATGGTACCTGGCACAGGCAAATGACTATACTCATGAAAAAGTGAATAACTGACTAAATAGACTGGGTTGAAAAGAGATACACAAAACTAATTCCCCCCACAGGAGTGCGAGCACGTATCTCAGAAGCACATGCCTCTGAGATCGATTATCTGGGCTTGTCATTAGTGGTGAAGCAGAACTTTCAGGGATGGAGAGGGACTGATGCAGAAACCAACATCAACATTTATATGCTGCCTCCAGAAAAGCAGGGCACTTGGCCTTCGGGAGTCTTCCTGAACGTGTCTGCAATTCTCTGGCCACCTCTAGTCTAGACTTAGCATTTCCTTCTGCAAGGTGAAGGGCGTTTTGCCCGCCTCTGCTCAGCCTTTTGAGGTTAAGAGATCAACCCTGTCTGTGATCTGAGTACTCGGTCAGCTTCAGGCTGCACATTTTCAACTACACTTTGGGCTTCTTGGGGTGGGGGCACAAATGGTCTTGTACTACCATATCCAAGTGCTGGTTAGTTTCCATCAACTTACCATTAACTAGAGACACCTGGGAAGAGGGAGCCTGAGAAAATGCCTCCATCAGACTGGCCTGTAGGCATGTCTATGGGGCATTTTCATGATTAATAATTGATGTGGCAGTGCCACCCTGGGCAGGTGGCTTATACAACACTCTGGGTTGCAAAAGAAAACAAGATGAGCGGGAAACTTCCATGGTTACTTCTTCAAACTCGTGCCTCGAGTTCCTGCCTTGGTATCCCTCAGTGATGGGCAGTACTAAAAGAAACTTTTAATAAATCAGGGACGGTGGCACATACCTTTAATTCCACCACTCAGGAAGTAGAAGGAGGGGGAATCTCTGAGGTCAAGGCCAGCCTTGTCTGCTGGGGGTCCGGGGGCTGTCTGGGACATCCAGGACTACGTAGAGAGACCCTATCTCTAAAAACAACAACAACAACAACAATAAAACAAACCCTTCTTTTCCCAAGTTGCTTTTGCTTCTTGTTGGTATTGTTACAATAGCGACAGGGTCTCATTTTGTAGTCCTTGCTAGCCTGGAACTTACTATGTAGACCTGGCTGACTTTGAACTCACAGAGGTTGGGTTAAGCCTGCCTCTGCCTCCTGCTTGCTGGGATTAAAGATGTGTACCTCCATGCCAGATCCCAAGTTGCTTTTGGGCCGTGTTTTATCACAGCAGCGGAAAGCAAATTGGAGCCACCAATTTGCAGAGATGGTGCAGGACAGCCTCTGGGCTCAGCCGACACTAATATAACTCCTGGAGGTAAAAAATAATCATAAAATCCTCAGAACTCACTCAAAGTTTCACACAGCAGAGACATTAGACACTAGAAAAGCAACACTATCTTGGGCAGACTTATTACAAGAAATATGGCTTTCTCTGTTGTGCCTTCAAACATACTTCACCCAAAGGTCACAGTTAGGGTGGTAGGAAGGGCTGGGGAGGAGTAAAGGGGAGAGGAAGAGGCTATGCAGTGCTGTTTATGCAGCTAAAAGAGAGGGCACCTTCCCCATCCTGTGAGCATCTTAGGGGCCGAGCAGTTTCAAGCATAGAACAAGAGCCAGTGTTTCCCATGTTCCCCTTCCTCCTCTCTTCCTGCTGGAGATATATGCATCCCCCCTCCCCCACTCCCAGAACAAGATAAGCCAGCAAAAGGAAGCAAAGAGCCAAAAATACCGCCTAAAAATTAATGTAAATATGTGTGTAGGACTTTATTTTTCTTCTTTTATCCAAATCCTGTTCTCACCAAGATTTTAAACATCTATTTTAAAAATCTTAATTGTGATACTGTTCTGAGATACCCCATAAGTACACTTACTATTTCTTGGGAAGGTTGGAACTGAGCAGCCATTTTTTTTTCTCGATCTCTACCTTCTGCTTTTCAATGAATTGAGTTAAACTCATGGCGACAGGTTTTATGGTATCACATACCCCCTAAACACGTGACTGATTACATTGTCTTCTCAGGGCGTGAACCTCAATTCCAAGTCACCAGACGGGTGTGTGTTCTTTTCGAATACTCACAGCCACAAGCCATCCCTCTGGCGGAGTTTCTGAGTGTATGTCACCACTGACTGCAAAGGCTCTCACTATTGATCCTGATATTGCTCAATTTTCCAATAAAGATCTTAATTGTGTCCGCACAAATTCGCAGATGCACTTAGCTAAAGATTCTGATTGCCCGTTGACTAAAGATCCCGTAGGCAATCCCGTATTACTTTGGCGGGAAGGAGGCTCCCAGTGGGATGGGGTAAGGTATTGATCCTTAGATATCTCTGCTTCTTTTTCCTCAGTCATAGAATTACTACCTCTCTCTCATGCCTGTGACCAAATGCATCTATCTCCTGATGGGATTTCCTTTTTCTTTCACCATGGCTTTTGAGATGATCTGTACATAGCATTACAATTCACATTGAGGTGCCAGCTCACTGGCTACTGTGTCACTTCTTTTTCCTAATTATGAAAACACCATGCTGGCCACTCCAGCACTCTTCTAGGAAGCATAGCTGATAGCAGAATTTCTCATATATTTTTAAAATATTTACTATTTTTTTTAATAATAAGGGGGTGCATGAGGAGGTCCCTGGAGCTGTAGTTAACGACAGTTGTGATTCCCACGGGGTGGGTGATGAGAACCTAGCTTGGGTCCTCTGCAAAAGCAGTGCTTGCTCTTAACTGCCAAGTCATCTCTCCTGCCCCAAACCTGTCATTGATAATAGTCTTTTATTTTGTACTTGCAGTCAAATCTGGAGAGTTTAGAATCTTAGGGACTTTCTCCAAAGTGACCCGGACAGTTCATCTGGCACCCCTTTTGCCATCATCAAAATGGGGAGAAATTAATCTGATGCTGCTCCCTCAAAGAAGCAAGAATGAATGGCTAGGCCCTGGAGAAGAGGCACGCGCCATGGAATGAGTGCTGGCTGAGGGCTATGTTGGCTAATTTTATGTCAACTTGACACAAGCTGGAGTTTTCTGAGATGAGCCTCAACTGAGAAATGCCTCGATAAGACTCAGCTGTAGAACATTTTCTCAATTAGTGATTGATGGGAGAGGGTCCACCCCATTGTGAGTGGGGTTCTGGGTTCTATAAGAAAGCAGGCTGAGCAAGCCAGAAAGCGTCACTCTTGTGGCCTCTGCATCAGCTCCTGCCTCCAGATTCCTGCCCTGCTTGAGTTCCTGTCCTGATTTCTCTTGATGATGAATAAAGATATGGAAGTTGTTAGGTTGTATAGGCTCGGCCCAAGGAATGGCACTATTAGAGGACATGGTCCTGTTGGAGTAGGTGTGGCCCTGTTGGAGTAGGTGTGGCCTTATTGGAGTAAGTGTGTCACTGTGGCTTTAAGACCCTCATCCTAGCTGCCTGGAAGTCAGTATTCTGCTAGCAGCCTTTAGATGAAGATGTAGAGCTCTCAGCTCCTYCTGYACYATGCCTGTCTGGATGCTGTCATGTTCCCACCTTGATGATAATGGACTGAACCTCTGAACCTGAAAGCCAGCCCCAATTAAGTGTTGTCCTTTGTAAGACTTGCCTTGGTCATGGTGTCTGTTCACAGCTGTAAAAACCTAACTAAGGCAGAAGTATAAGTCAAACTCTTTTCTTCCCCAACTTGCTTTTGGGTCACGGTGTTTCATCAAAGCAGTAGAATCCCTGACTAAGACGGAGGGGGGGGGGGGGGGGCACACATTCCTGGGTAATCTACAGTCTAGATAACCAAGATAAAGCATGCCGGCCTCAAAGGTCCCTAGCCAACTCCGTTCGCTTACATTTCAGGAAAAGCCTTCAGTTCTCTCTTTTATCCCCAACGGTGCTTAGCACAGCTTTATGCCCAACAAATATGACAAGAAGAAAGATGGCTACTTTGAACAGTTTCTTAATTATATCTAAGACTACTGACAATATTACACCTTTCTAAAAGCCAGAATCCGAAATTGATAATTCTTACGTTGAATTATAAACTGTTCAATGAAAAAAAAAATAGGGAAAGGCTTTTTGAGTCATTTCACTAAATCTGAATTTTACCCCAAGCAACAGCACTACAGAATACAAATGGAAAGGCTAGAGTCCAATAAACAACCCTGAAGTCCAACATGTTGTCCCATCCACAGGTCTCTTTTCCTCCCAGAATGCTGAATCCCACAGTCCAACCACGTCTCTGTCAACAGATGACCAACAAGAGCAATCTCCAGTTGCTCACTCCCCACAGCATGGCTTTGCCTTCCTCCAAACAGTTCTTAGTGAACTTATTTCAACTGATCATCTGACATAATCACATCATTCTCCTTTAAATTTCCCTCTTCACCCGCTGAACAGGCTACTAGATCTAGATGCCTAAGATGACAGGTAATTAGTTCGTATTATAAATGAGTCTGTCTCGGTGATAACCAAGCACTTGGTGAGACCCTGACCATCCTGGCACCAGAGTTCCCACCATCCCTTTTAAGGCTGAATGCTATGCTTTGGCCATTTTGAGAACATTTTCTATAAATTCAATGTCCTTGACTCTTCACAGTGAAAATGTTGTCTTAAGGTAGGTTCCAATTTCTTAAAACAATTCTAGTGCTTGGTGTGGTGGTGCCTGACTATAATGTTAGCACTTGGGATACAGAAGCAGGGTCATCAGGAGTTCAAAGGTCACCCTCAGCTACACATAAAGTTGGTGTTAGCCTGGTCAAGATGGTGCCCCATCTCAAAAAGTCAGAAAGGAAATTAAAAAAAGCTCACTAATTCTATAGTTAGTTCTGAATCCTTTCAGCATTAAGACATGTTTCCCACTAAAGAAATCATTGGTGTGCAGAATTATATTTTTTTATTACTCTTCTCTAATAATTTTGAAGATGCTTTCTTAGTGAAGTGTCAGTCTTCATCAAACTACTTCCTTTGCCAGGAGGCCAACTGCCTTCTCATCCATAACTCTGCTAGGACACCCTGGGTGAGAGTCTAAGAGGTATGTTAGCACTGCTGTCAAAATGTGTGGTCACCAAAGCACCCGAGCTCGAATGGGCACACCCTACAGCAACCATTCTGCTACCTGCCACCTAGGCCTCTCTCTGTTCTGAAGATTTAAGTCTTCCCTATTCTACTAACACTTGACTGAGGATACTTATCCTTATCTACTTAGCACAACAAACTACCTAAGTACTAAATCAAAATCTGATCTAATCTCCCACGGCTGTGTCCAAATCCAGTTCTAGGGTTTTTCTAGGTCACAGACCCCCCCAAGGTTCTTTGCGTGGCTGGACCGGGCCAGTCAGTAACACCAGGAGGGCGGTGCTACTGGTAGAGATGGAAAGAGCCGGCACAGCCACAGTAGCTATCAGCAGCTACAGAAACGGGGAGAAAGTAAGTGGCTATACTTGCCACCTCCCAGTGGACAGCTGGGCTGCGGCTGTTTGTAATTCAGTCAGTTCCCAGTCTGGCTTCACCCGGAGACTGTTTTCTTTGTGCAATGTGTGTGCAACATGTATTTCAAATGCTGACATCACCACCTGGCTTTCATACCAAGGCCCTGGCAGCCAAGAGCAAACACTGAAATTTTCCTGCAGGGTCCTACAGCACACCAGCACGGTGGGTTTCCACTCAGCACTTCTCTCCTGTAGGACACTAGTTTGTTACATTTTAACCTTCGAAAGGAAAAGTATTGGCTCAGGATCCCCCAAGACCAAGTTCTCAGCACAAAGGAGATTTATTTGTTGCAGAGGGACAAAGGACAGGCAACAAGAGACGGGAGATAGAGAATGAGGGAGAAGGGGAAGAGAGCAGGGGAGAGGGAGAAGGGATATTTGTCCCAGAGGACAAAGGACTGCGTCTGGATAGAGAGGAGACAGGTGTGGCAGATAGAAAAACAGTGGTTTATAAAGGTACCAGGGGAAACCCCTGTGGTAGAATGAGGTGTTTAATTTTGATTGGCCATGTTAGGTGAGCCAAAGGGGGCTTTTGATTGCAGGACTTCAATACTTTAATAGTTGGACCTTCGTAGTCAGCCTCCGGAGGAGAAAGTGGCCAAATAAAGGAATAGACCTTGGTGGCATGCTTTGGGAATATAATCTAAGGGTTTTAGGAAGGCAGAAAGAATGGGGAAGATGGCCATGCCTGCGGGAGCCTTTTGTTCGAATGGGCTAATATCCCTTCAACCTTGTACTTAAAAGGTACTGGCAAAAAAGAAAGAAGAGTTCATAATCTTAGTCTATTCCATCTCAAGACAGAAGTCATCATGGGTGCAGAAACTTCTCGTAGGACACTCATGGGCACACTCATGAGTGCTTGAGGAAAACGGTCACTGTAACTACATCTCATGATCCTAGGCAAACCCCAAGCTCATCCAAGGCTTGTGTCTCAGGTTGGATAAGCTTTGGTCAGTCAAATTCAAGCCTAAGGTCTCCATCCCACCAACCCACCAGCCTTTCTGATATGTCCCTGACCCCACAATTCAGGAGGCAGCAAAAGGTACAAAAGAAAGATGGGTTACCCAACCAGATTTTTCTGGGTCTTCTCCCATCCTTAGAATCCTAATCCCCTGGGCACTCTACAAACACATACTTTTTGAACTCTTTGGTAGCAGAGCCCCCTGATAAATAAACCATAACACGATGAATTAAATTTGTACCACAGCATCTATCTCTGTGTATGAGAGGATCCCCTGGTCTCATTCTTAGAAGCTTTATATTTTAAGGCAAAATTTCAGCATAGCTAAGAATGTTTCCTTTTCTAGGGAGTCAATTTTGTGTTTTTGAAATATTGTACAAACAACTCCCGCGCACTGCTTTAGGTGGCTGAAGAGTCTGTCTTTTGGTGAAAAGTGTCTTCCGAAGAAGTCATTTATTTCTTAATATCCCCCAGGTGGAACCTCCCAAGATAAAGCGGGGACTCTCCCGGTCTCTGGTATAGTTGACATCGTATTTATAAAATAAATTATCTAAGCCAATGCTTAGAGCCTCGCTGGGTGATTTTAGAGGTTTGTCCTTCACACTCTAAAGAAGAAAGCCGTTCAAGAGTGTTTACCATGTCTTCAGTCATTTGTTCTCGAGGCGTTCTTCGAAAGTGTGAGACATTCAGAGTAGGGTGTTTCGTCTTAGCACAAAAGGATACTGATAGAGAAAGAGATGACTAGGAAAGAGGTCCCTGTACGCTGGGACCAAAGAAATTCTATAACTTCTACCACACATTAACTACAAGGAGTAACCAGTAAGAATCAGTACAGTTCCAAATCTAGTTCCGCACAGAAGCAATTTGAGAAATTGTCCTCAGTATGATCAAAATAGCAATAATAAAAGATTCTGACCTCTATACATGAGGACCACATTGACTGAAATTTGAAGAACCAGAGAATATTTACTTTGATAAATATAACAAGTAGTTCTGAGATTCAGCCAGCTACGGGATTCACTGAGGCTCCAACTGTATCCCAGTGGCCAGAAATTCCTTGTATCCTTCTCACAACTGACAGGAGCATTCTTCACCCAGAGAGGTCAGATCAAGGCTGTTGTTGAGAACCTTATTTCCAGAACCAGAGAGCTGGCCGCAAGGAGATGTCTAACTTGCACAAACAGAATCTGCAAGCAGGAAGTCAAAGGCTCTGGCTACATACCATTAGGAAGTCAAAAACTGATGTCAGTGGTCCACAAGAAAGACTATTTACAGAATTGACAGTGGCCGGATTCAAAGCATCAACCGGTCTTCTACCTTAGACTCTGGGCCCTTCAGAGGCATGAGGGCCCACCCT
This sequence comes from Apodemus speciosus, assembly GCA_002335545.1. Classification (NCBI taxonomy): domain Eukaryota; kingdom Metazoa; phylum Chordata; class Mammalia; order Rodentia; family Muridae; genus Apodemus; species Apodemus speciosus. The sequence goes on from BDUI01000147.1 coordinate 360,493, forward strand.
CTGGGCTCTTACAGCAAAGCCTACAGAGGTGCTGTGTTCATGCTGAGACATGGGGAACCGAACCACTGTCCTTTGAGCAAGAGAGCACAGCCACAGCCCCCTCTTCTGTGCTTGCGTCCCGTGGTGTGATCTGACACTGGCCTTCCTCCTCCTAGTCCCTATCCTTTTTCTCCCTTGATTCTTTTCCTGGAATCACATCCTGAAACAACTACCCTTAATCCTTTCTTCTGAAAGCCTGTTTCAAGGGAAACCCAAGTGAAGACAGATTTAAAAACTCAAACTCAGAAAACTGCAAAGCATTTAAAAACAAACAAACAAACAAACAAAATCAGTCTCAGGTCAGGAATAGTGGTGCAGGCTTTTAATCCCCAGCACTCAAGAGGCATAGGCAGGTGGATCTCTGAGTTTGAGGTCACATGGTGTACATTGTGAGCTTCAGGACAGCCAGGGCTACACAGTGAGACCCCCATCTCAAAAATAAACAAACGAAAATTAGTCTCTTTCCCACCATTCTCAAATCAGATGTCTGTGTGTCAATCCCACTTATAAATAACTTTAAGCAACCCATATCAACTTGTATACTGTTGCTGAACCTTCAAGGTCTCGGCAAAGACTAGTCTGAATACATTCAAGATTTGAGTGAGAGTGGATGATGTGGCTCAGCAAATAACGTGCTTGCTGTCAGGCATAATGACCTAGGACCAAGCCTAAGATCCCACACAGTGGGAAGAAAACCAGTTCCAAGGAGTTTTCCTCTAATTCCACATGGGACCTGTGGCACATCCTCCCCCCAACCCATACCCAAACACAAATTAATTTTAAATTACAGTTTTAAATAAATGTTTATAATAGTTTTATCTGTTGACTCATTCAACAAATATTCTGTTTAATTTTTCTATGTGCGAAGCAAATGCTAAATATCGTGTTATGAAAGATGTTCCCTGGGCCCCGGGATGCCCTGGGATGCTCACGTTCATTTGTTGACTCAATTGTTCAAAAGAGTATCGATTGAACAAATTAAGGTTTACCTGTTTTCAAAATTACATGATGGCGTTTTGAAATAAAATGCTATAGAGTTTTAATTTTTGAGAGGGGCTGAGCTCTAAAACAGTATTCTCCTACCTTGGCCTTCCCAGTGTATGGAGGGACAGGTACACATCATTGCTTAGGTTTTAATTAGCTTTCGCCCAGGTCATATGTAACCTTGAGTGGAACCTTGGCTTAAATCATGGCTCTGCTGACACAGAAGTGTGACCCCGAGCCTCCTCTCCCTAGTTCATAAATCAAGAATAACAACAAATACTGAATTCGTTGTGAGGATAAATCTCGTGGAAGTAAAGGACTTGACATCGTAGCTGGCCCAGTATAAACACCCAGCATATTTTATATGTATGTGATCATCCTCACCTAACATTAGCCTGGGGCCCAGCATGTGCATAGCCTGGATCCATGACAACTGGGCAGAAGAACTCTACCTCCCTGTGTACTGTGTACTGGCTCCCGTGCAGCACAGTGTTAACAGTCCAGAGGAAGACATCATATTCTCCTGGTCATTCTCTGTAGACAGAGAGACTGGCTTCACCTGCCGATCAAAGCCACTGCAAGATGATTAGGTCACAGGTAAAGCAGCCCCAGATTCCAAAACGAGAAAGAATCTTGCACACAGTATTTACTGTCCCTGTAGAGAAGACACAAGCTAGAAGAATGCAAAGGGGACCTACTTGGGTATCTTGCAAATATCTTGCTGGCATGGAGAATTCCCTGGTGTCTCAATTCCTCAAGAAGTAATACATCAGGATCTATGCTCCCCAAGACACTGTCCTTGTGCAGGGCTCTCTGTGGCAGAGTCTCCTTCCTCCTACATACTCAGCAAATTTGTTGACTGCCTGAGTAATTGGAGCTCTCTTTACATACTTATTAAAAAGGGGTATAAAGCGTGGAGACTGTTTTTGACCTTTGAAAACTAGATTCCACCCCCAAAGCTTTGGGCGTAAAGCATTGAGAAGGGAGGGAAATGGACAACCACATGAGCCTTCTGATGCACTGTGTACACCACCTCCCCACCCCCACCCCCACCCCCACCCCCCCCCACACCCCCACCCCCACCACCACCTCCGGGACAGCAGCCAGGGTAGATGAAAGAGCAGAATGCCTGCTACTCTAGACACAAAAGACCGCAAAACCAACCATTACAAATAATGCTGGAATTAAATTAAAAGCATCAGATCCAAATTCTGTACCATAATGGCTGGTGGCCGCTGATTCACATTCAGCATCTTTTTCATTTTCCAGTTCACCTCAGGTCTCACCACTCAAAGCTGAGTGTTCAATCTACTCCTGAGTCATGTGCTGTTGACATTCACCACCACCCCTTCTGTTGTCTTATTTATGGACACAATTAGGAAGCCAGGCTGTGGATACAGCTCAGTTGATAGGGTGAGTTCTGGGACCGCAGGCGTGAGCCACCATGTGGGGTTTTCTAGGATGCTGGGGAGATGGCTCCATTGGTAAAGTATCTATCCAGCATCGAAAAGACCTGGGTTCAGTCACTGGCACAGCGTAAGTTATACGTAATTGCACGTGCCTGCAATCCTAGCACTCAAGAAGTGGAGGCAAAGGCAAAAGGATCAAACTTTCAGGCTTGGAAGATGGTTCAGAGGGGAAAGCACTTGTGTTGCAAGTGTGAGGACCAGAGTTCAGATCCTGAGAACCCAGATAAAAGCCAGGCAGACATGCAGTCTGCCTGTGGTTGCAGCACACAGGAGAGAGAAAGCAAGGTGCAGGTTCAGTGAGACCGTGCCTCAATATAGAAAGTGGAAAGGAATTGAGGAAGACACATAATCTCACGTTTAGGCCTCCACGCAAATATGTAAACATGTGTACCTGTGCACACACTCCTATATACATATAAACATGCTTATACACACACATATGCAAAAAATTCAAGGTTATCCTTTACTGCATAGTGAGTTCAAGGCCAACCCAGGAGACATGAGACCCTCTCTCAAGAAAAAAGCAGTAAGCTCACTTGGTGAGTTTTGTGGCAATAAATAAGAACGTCCCCCCAGTCTAGGGCCCTGGCTGTTGGCTGCCGCACCAGTCAGAAAGAGATGCACAGATGAGGAATAAGAGCTGGTGGGACGGGAAGTGAATTTCCTCCCTTCGTTCAGGGCAAAGGCATCAACAGTTTTCTTACCAAATCCACGGATTTTGCCACCTCCTAATGTTGATTTGATATACCAACCTCCCACCGCACGGCTTAACAAACTTTCTCTTTTATGCCTCAGCACCTGGCTTCTCTTGCTTACAGATAATAGTCCTGGCCGGTGAGATGTCAGTAACTACAAACTCGGTATAGAAGTAGTCTTGATCACCAGCTCTGAGTTCAAGTCTGTTCAAGCTCTGTTACCCTCTATGACAGCAGTGTACCTTTGGACAGTTGACTTAATCACACAAAATGGTAGTAATAATTCTGACCTTGACTAGTAGGCTCATGAGCACTCAAAAGATAGAATCTAAAAGGCTTGGCCAAGGGCTCACCCAATGCCTAGTGATAGTTCAGTAAGAAACAGTTATTATCTGATTTTTTTTTTCAAAAAAATCTTAAGATTATGACATTGGCAGAGAATGCTGGTTATCTCTCAATGCTTATTCTCTTTCTCTCTCTCTCTCTCTCTCTCTCTCTCTCTCTCTCTCTCTCTCTCTCTCTCTCNTCTCTCTCTCTCTCTCCCCCCACTTTGATAATAGAATCTCTACCTTTTAGCTGAGCATGTGGCTACATGGGATCAAACTAGCTACATGGGATCAGGCTTACCCAGGCCTTCTCTGAAGCCACCCATTTCTATGGGATTAGGTTCTGAGCAATGGTAAGGAAGGAAATGTGACGATCTCTGTGGAGTGTCTGGCAGGAGGTGACACAGTCTAATTTACCTCTCTAAAGCCAGGCTACTCACGTGAGGGCTGAAACCTGAGCAATTTTCCTAAACCACGTAGCAGAAGCCATGATACGGCCAACAAGTCAGCAAGATGCTCATACCAACGCTGGCTTGATGACTTCTGGACTCTTTTACTTCGGATTCTTTCTTCCAACTCGACACAAGCTGGAAACATCTAGGAAGAAGGAACCTCAATTGAGAAAATGCCTCCATCAGATTGTCTGTGGGACACTTTTCCTTGATTAACAGTTAATGAGGGAAGGCCCAGGCCATCCTGAGCAATGCCACCCTGGGGCAGATGTTCCTGGGAGACATAAGAAAGGCAGCTGGACAAGAGCATGGGAGCAAGCCAGCAAACAGCATCCCTTCATGGTCTCTGCTCCAGTTCCTGCCTCCAGGTTTCTGCTTGAATCCTTGTCTGGACTTCCCTCAGTGATGAGAAGTTTAAGGCAGCTTACACTTTGGGTGGCTTTGGGTCCGAGTGCTTTATCACAGTCTTTGCTGTGTAGGACAAGGACACAGAGAAATGAACATTCATGGTTGTTGGGTTGTTTTCTTTGGTTTTGATTTTTTTGGATTTTGTTGTTGCCCTTTGTTTTGTTTGTTTATTTTTTTTTTTTTTCCGAGGCAGGGCTTCCCTGTGTAACAGCCCTAGCTGTCCTGGAATTCTCTTTGTAGACCAGGCTAGCCTCAAACTCACAGAAATCTGCATGCCTCTGCCTCCCAAATGCTAGGATTAAAGGTGCGGAATACCACACCCAGCTAATATTCATGGTTTTTAAGCTTGTGCTATTTTTCATTTCTATCACTGATGGCTGAAGCTAATCTACACACTCAGAAGAGTAATTTTACTCTGCTGTTCTGTACAGGGACCCCTTCCGTATTGATGCCTGCCTTATTCTGCATCCAAACCTGCTGGAGTCTAAGACAGGAGACCCACTTCATGCCGAGTCCATTCTCAATAAGCTGTAACAGCACATGACAATTTCATCCATATATTGTACATTACACAAGGACAACAGCATAGTGTGTACACTTCCAATCCTTCAGTGCAACTTCATACATATGAGGGGTGTAGGAGTAGCGGAGATACAAAGGCCAGACTAGGTAAAGAGAATCCCCAGGACCCAGCAGTTGATTACATAAAAGAATGATTGAGGAGACTTAAGAGTCCAGGGGCATGAGATCCAGAAGAACAGGAGGAAAAGGAGGAAATCTAGTATTAGGTAACTTTGTCTCTAAAAGATGGCTGAAGCTCCAGGCAGACATTCAGAGTATCCGGAAATCTTGAAGCTTCCGAGTGAGGGAAACCCTGTCTTTAGAAGAAGTAAGAGAAAAACAAGCTGAAACAGTAATGGAGAGACTTCTCTCCATTGTGACCAAAAATGAACTTGGTCAGTTCACAGCAATAAACTAAAAGCCCAAATGAGGAAGGGTGATTTCAAATGCAGGAAGCAACTCAGGGGTATGGAGATAGGTGAATGATCACTCATCGATCTTGGGCATAGTGAGGGTAGATGCAGAGAAACGATGCAAGGTAAGGTTGTAATCTACCATGACCAATAGCTCCTATGAGTTTAGCATAAAGTGGAGGACTGCCTTTACCAGCAGAGCTTCCCCTTCTCTCACCTTGTCTGGGGAACCTGACCCTCCACACCCTCTACCTGGAGAAAGTCTTCTGCAGACCTACAAGTTCAACTTCCTCTTTCCTAAAGGGAACCCACCCAGCAAGTATCTGGGATTCCTTGAATGCCTCTCTATGCATACAAGGCATTCCCAGTTCTTTAAACTCTAGCCAGTGAGCTTTCATTTACCCTGAGAACTCCTCCCCACTCTCCAAGGTCCATATTTAGCCCATATATAGTGGGGTTCACCCCAATAAAGGGTAGGCATTCAATCCTACCTCAAATAAAGCTATGTGCACAAGTTAAGATCATCTAAGAGAGCTGTTCCGTTAAAATTCTCAGCAAAGTCCCCCCTCCCCCTGGGACTCTCACTCCCAGCCCACCCAGATCCTGCAGACCCCATTCCAACTCTGATTCATCTTTCCGGCCTGATGCACTAGTGCCTGGACACCCCGGCAGGGACGAAGCAGAACACAGGTGGACAGAGGGCTGTAGAGATCTGAGGAGCAAGTGGATTGTGGGGGAGCAAACCTGCGAGCATCCTTCAAGGCTAAAGATGCTGGAACCCTGAGAGTAGATCCTCAGAGCGTAAACATGACGTGTGTCAGACAACCTTCACACATGGCAGGGGCAGAGGAAAATTAAGGTGAATGAGATCTGGGTCTTTATCGCCTTGTTGGGGAAGCCACGCATGTCATTTCTGCTCACCATCAAGCTGTTAGAGTCTGAATCTTAAGTGGCCCCTAAAAGCCCAGGCAAAAGCTGGGCGGTGGTGGTGCACGCCTGTAATCCCAGCACTTGGGAAGCAGAGGCAGATAGGTTTTTTGAGTTCGAGGCCATCCTGGTCTACAGAGTGAGTTCCAGGACAGCCAGGGCTACACAGAGAAACCCTGTCTCAAAAAAACCGAAAAAGAAAAAGAAAAAAAGAAAAAAAAAAAAAGCCCAGGCAAAGTTTTGGTCTTGGAGGGATGAAGGATTTAAAGAGGCGTGGCCTAGTGAGAGGTGGGAGGTGCTGGGAAGACAGGATGGCCACTTAAGTCTTTTCCTTCTACCTTCACGTCCTGGCCAGCAAGTGAACAGCTTGGCTCTACTACACAGGTCCGCCATATTGTTCTACCTCACTTCAGGCCCATAGTAACCAACCAGGACTGGAACCTCCCAGACCATGAGTCAAAATAAGCCCGTCCTTTCTATTTAGATTTTGTTGTTGCTGTTGTTTTATGTATTTGTTAGAACAAAGAATAACCTCAGGGTTTCACAAAGAAAAACATAGACAAAAAGAAAGTATCATGGCAAACACTTTGTTTTGGCAGAAGGGCTGTGGCCAGAACCCAAACTGGAGATACTGGGACAGGAAGTTCGCTTGGTTTTTATTATAACACAGCGGTCACCACCTCTCTTCCTCATTGGCTAGGGTCTGACCTCATAGTCTTTCAAGATTGGCCAGTTTTAAAAGAATCAAATGAAAGGAAATGAAGGGAAGCAGGAAGGGATGAGCTGCCCCAGGTTATAAAATTGAGAATACTGGGGGGCGGGGTCAGTGTTAGAAGGGGCACTTTGTATAAACAAAAGTTTTATCAGCTAGAGTAGATGAAAAGATTTTTTAATAAATGTTTTATAAGGTAGGGAAAACATAAAATTTTGGCCCTTGGTAGACTAGGGTCTCTGTGTGTGTGTGTGTGTGTGTGTGTGTGTGTGTGTGTGTGCATGTGTGTGTGTGTGCATGTGTGTGTTTATGCATGCGTTTGCATGTTCCTGTGCAAGTATGCAGAAGTCAGTAGTCAATATTGGATTCTTACTCTTTTGCCCTCTACAGTATTTGTTGAGATGAAGTCTCTCACTGAACTTGGAGCTTGCTGATTCCGAGAGTCTAGCTAGCTGGCCAGCCAGCCCCAGAGATCCTCCTGACTCTACCACCCCCCAGTGCCGGGGTTACAGGTATGTTCCACCATACCCAGCTATTTTAAGTTTCTGGATCCAACCTTAGGCTCTCAGCTAAGCCATTTATCTCCTCAGCCCCTCAACCTTTCCTCTCTTTCCTCTTTCACTTGACTGTGCTGGTTGTTTGTCACATTAATAGAGAGGGAGATAGCGCAGCTCTGTGGCCTGAACATAACAAAATACACTAGTATTGAAGAGGATCGACGGCCTCAGGAGGGCAGGGCAGGGAAACAGGAGTGGTAGCCGAGAGGAGGAAGCCAGTGAAGAGATAGCATGTTGGGTAGGAGGCACAAAGTCAGAAAGATTCTAGCTACCAAGGCCTTAAAGGAATCCTGAGACTATCCCCTGATCCAGGCCTTGGTCTCCATGTTCCAGCATCTGTCCCCGAGAAGCCTCCTGCCTCTCTGTCTCCAAATCTTGGATACAAACATGCCTACGGCCCATCTCTACACCCTTTCAAGCACACAAGTCAACCCCAGGAATCTGCTAGGCAAACAAAGCTATCTGAATGGATTTGAGATCTCGCTGCAGAGCAAGACAACTAAGCTGAGAGCTCAAAGGAAGCCCCGCGTTGTGCAGCCTCTTCTGGTTTCTATGGACACAGCACACACGATCGGCACCGCCCTCAGCAGCATCTTTATTTTACAGTAATAAATAAAGAGGAAACGAAAATGCAGAGAATCCACATGACTCAATGACTCACAACCCTCCGCTGAGACGTGAGTGTGGGTGTCTCATAGAAGAGAGAGGCTCTTCTATGCTGTGAGATGACATCTGCTGCCACCTGTGCTTTTTCAGGGAAGATCTTTAAATGGGTGATACTCCCTACAGACGGAGTGGACAATGAGCTTTCCGGGGAATGCATATGCATGATGTGTATGTGTACATACACGTTTATATGTTAGGGTGTGTGCGTACCACAGTACACATGTGGAGGTCAGACAGCAGCATCAAGTGTGAGCCCTCTACCACCCCTCAGCCAGGCTCTCTCTTGTTTGTCACCATGCCGAACATTCCAGGCTCCCCAGTTGGCCTGCCAGCATCTGGAGCGTCTCCTCTTCTACCTCCCAACCCCCTATAGGAAGTCTGGGTTTAACACTTTTTACATGATGTCCAGGGATCCACACCTTGGTCCCCATGCCAGGATAGCAAGAACTTTACCCACTAAGCCGCCTCCCCAGGCCCATCTCATCAACTATTGCTCCAACTTTGGCCTCTATTAAATAGGTTTGCTTGTTTAGTCCCAACTTTGTCTAGTAACGACTGCAAATTATTATAGGAAGTGAAAGTGCCACAGCCCAGGTCCCTCCCCCAGGCCTGCTGCTTCACGCCAGAGTTCTGCTTGTAACTCAAGAACATTTTTATTGGGCGTGATGAGCTGAAGATGTGTCCCAGGGTTAGGCCATCCTTTCTCCTTGCCTCTGCGATCTCTGTTTCATTAGGAGTCTCAGGAGTAGCACAGCATCCAGCAAATGATAGGACCACCTTTCGTGGGGTCTAAATAGACTCTTAGTGAGGTGCCCTAGGAATCCTGGGAAACTAAATGTTTTTCTCTCAGTTTATTCAGAGGCTAAAGAGCTTAGGCAAGGTTCTACAAATCGCATATCTGAGTTTCAGCGCTAAACCCATTTCTCTCTTGGGCAAGAACACTCTGGACTGTCCCACTGAGTGTCCTGACTAAGGGCAGGAGAGGAAAATGGAACTAAATCAACATAAATTTCTGTGAGCATCACACAGTGGCCTTCCTCATAGACTCTGTTTTTTAAAGAAGAACAAATAAAGCTGAATGGGTGCGTGGATAGATCGTGTGGACACTGTCTGGAATGCCCCACACATGGTCAACAAGATCAGTGCAGAGCAGGCCAGGCCTTAGCCAGGACCCTGGGAGCAAGTCAGGAAGCAAAAGGAAAAGCCAGAGAGGCCACAGGCACCAAAACCAGGGTGGAGAGCCTGGCCCCTTTTCTGTCCATATCCAGTGTCCAATTATCATGTTCCCTCCAGGTTTTTCTTTTCCTACAGTTACTTAAATATTTTCAACAGCTGCTTTTGGAGCCACAGGGAGGAATGCAAAGGTTTTTCTTTAAAACAAAAACCACAACAAACTCGTCTCTTGTCTTCTTTCTGTCCCAAGACACTTGGCTATTGAGGCCAGGGTAGTCTGTTCCCCTGCTGCTGGCAAGACTGAGCTGCCAGCCTCAGCTGGGAGGGTGGGGGCGTTCCTCTCCTCATCCCTCACTCCAAGAGCACACTCCCTACTTGACCTCCCAGCCCTGGGACCTGGAAGCACCTCGGAACCACATTTGCATGCCATGGTGTGTACGTGAGTCTGCTCATGCTGTGATGTAAACACAAAGCACCTACTATTTTCAGAGTGAGCAGCTGCCAGAACTCTCAGCCAAGTTGGTGGAGGCAGCTGTCCCTGCCCAAGCTCCCTGAAAGATGAAGAAAGCACTGAAGTCAAAACCTTCAAGCTCTCAGGAAGCATGAGTTTCTGACACTCCACTACAGAGATGACTCACACAAGTAGATAGCCTTCCTTATTGCCAGAGCCTGCTGGAAGGATCCATAATGACATAGCCTAAGTTCCAATAGGATGGGGAGTAGGGTTAGGATCCAGGGACCTGGAACACATGATAGATTCTATGAGAACCAGCATGTGGATATGGTCGACACCATCTCAGGACCCCGGCTTAGGCAACAGCTGACTCCCAGAGCAGGGCCCAGAGGAGCCATACTGTTCGCTTGAAACCTTAACTTTAAGATATGGACAAACTCATTGGAACAAAAGAAGTTAGTGACTTCTTTTGCTTTGCCCTAAAATGATTGCAAAGAAAGAGAAAGTAGGGCTGTGGTAGATCCCTTGCACAGCATGAAAAGGGACCTGGGTTCAATTCCCAGTGACGAAAGAAGAAAAAAAAGAAAGAATGACCAAAGATCATAGAATTCAAAGAGATGTCCCATCAGAAATAGGTATAGACCGAATCACAAGATACTGGTCAGTAGAGCATCCTGATTGGTCCTTGCATAAGATGGCCTATTTCGGTGTTTTTCTCGGGTCTGGCTGACCTATCCCACATGTATCTGTAGAACTGTATACTTTCCCATAACAGGGTGTAAAACAGCACCTAGTAAGTCCAAGGCAAGCTATGATGTAGCTGGAAAAACAAGTTAAATTCCACCTGGAGCTAGGTAGGTTTCTGCTACTCCCAATGATGCTTTCTTTCTTCCTAACTGAAACCTGGGCATTATGGTGATAGGCAGAAACCCAACTGGGGCAAATGCCAACAAGCTGCCAGGAACAGGGAAGGGAAGCCAAGGGTGGGATGGATGGGAGGCAGTAGAGGATTCATTGTAGGCCGTGAAGAACTGACCTCTTTATGCCTTGTCCACACCCTCTGTGCCTCCCTTAACGAACCCTGCAGCCCTAGCTCAGCACCACAATTGCCGGTGATTTTTCTTAGGTTATAGATCCTTCTCTTGCTCAACTGAGGAAAGTCATAAGCCATCCTACTACGGAAAGCATCACGGCAGCTGACTCTGGACCTTGGGCCTCCTGGCTGCCGGTAAATAGTGTCTCCCACTGGATTGTCTCTTTAGTCTTAAAGAGCTATGTTGACAAAAATCCCCTCAATATACAGAAAGTTGTAAGTAGGGGTAGGAAATGGGGAATGGAAGATAAAGGGAAGGTTTAGTCCAAAGTAAAATATGAAAAATCTATTTCATTGTCTTATTAAAAATATAAATTAGAAAAAAATTTAAATGGAGGCACCCTGCATTGGTAGATAATATTCTTCCAATAAGCCATAAGTTATTAAGTGGAAATCCTAATGCCAGCTGTGGAATGCCTCTCAATGAGATGTTGGTCAGGGAGACTTCAGATATCCTCCAAACCATACAGGCGATTGCTATTGCTCTTGATTGCTCACCAGAACGAAATAATAAGATGCTATTACCAAATGTACCACATTCTTTTGCTATAAGACATAGAGAAAACAAGCTGAAATTGAGTTAAAAGTTTCCTCTCTGCTAGTCCACTGTCACAGCACTAAAATGTGCTTTGTAGGCTGATGAGGGAGAAAAACCATCAACAGTGTAGCTGTGAGCCCTTTGAACTGTGGTAAAGACCTGCCAGGCAGACTGTGGATGCCTGTGCACCAGTGGTACAACCATCGTAGGGGTAACCAACCACTCTATGATTGGATTTGAGGACTGCTTTACAGAAGGGAACTACTGTCTTGTGCTATAAATGTAATCAAGAAGAGGTCAAGCACACACAGAAGGGGCTCCTACCACTGATGTTTTTCTAAATGGACCCATTGTCCAACTGCTTTCTACATACTTTACCTGGACGCCCTGGATTAGTGCCACTTTCAACCTTGGCAAGAGAAGTTTGTGGTGCAGAGACTCATAATTGGTCTAAAAGTACTGAGAATACGTGACTTGAATTTTCAACCCTAAAATGGCTCTGAAAAATCACGAAGGGGAAAGAAGAGTTTAAGAACTGGAGGGCGGTGGGAGTGTTGCGAGATGCTCTTAGACACAGCATGTCCACTGTTGTTCCATGCATGAGACCTATACCAGCTTGAGCCAGTCAGCATAGCATCATGGACAGGAGAGGGCTCACGAGGCCCCTACCTCTCCCTGAGGGACTCTCAGCAGTTAACAGTTGCTGGGGAAGGGGGTGGGTTGGCGTGAAGGGTAGAGGTATGGAGGAAGGCATTTTCTTCAACAGTCTGGCCACTGATAGGTGATCTGTCCTCCAGTGAACCACTGCTCACGCACACCCATCCAAGCAACTGTAATTAAACCCAGTAAGTCACATACACAAAAAGACATAAAGTAGGAAGGAAGTTGTTGGGAATATGCATTTCAGTGGCAGAGGGAGGGAGCATGAAACAGAGTAATGGTTGTGAAAATAGCCAAAATACATTACGCATATGACATTGTAAAAAAAAAAAAATTTTTTTTAAGGAAAGAAAAGAAATACAACCCCCTGTCCCCAGACGTTTGTGAGTGCCCGTTGTTTTGAGATCACTTCTTTGAGACAGCTCAGATCCTGCCTTCAAGAACACACGTGGGACTGAAGCCTAGTCCTTCGTGGTGCTCTTTCCCCCTTCAGGAGTGGAGTTCAGGAAGAGAGGGAGATCCCTGTCTCCAGAGAAGGCTGAAGTAAAAGGCCCGAAGAGGCCCACCCAAGGCTCGTGGAGCAGTAAGCATTGTCTGTAAAAGAACACAGAGAGCTCCTGCCCAGCTCTGGGCAAGCCTCTTTCCTCTGTCACCCTGTAGACGGTGGGCTCACACATGCAAGGCCTGCCATCCGTGGTGCTCTGAACATCCTGGCCGAATCGCTTTTCTAGCTCTCAGAGAAGCACTGGATTAAAATGTTTCCGCTGACCCTGCAATGAAACCAGTCAGCTGATTCAGTCCGTGGATTCTAAGAGGTGTCGGGAGCTTTAGCATCTTGCCTCAGGCAATATTATGGAACCCTAGATTTTTAACCCAAATAAATGTCACCCACTGGGGCTGAGGACAAGAGGTTGCCAGGTTCGAAGAAGCTGTTCAGTGCCTCTCTAGAAGCAAGAACTGATGCCCGAAGCTGCACCAGGCCCCCGCCCCTTCTGTGTGCTTCTGGCCGGCGCTGAGCTCCCTGGCCCCTGAGTGCGGCAGGTCACTGGAAGCCTCTTGAAATGCTGGAGAAAATCTGCTGCCTGACACGTTCGCTCGCCCTGGCTGGCAGGCTGCTTTGCATGCCTATGGGGCAAGCAGGCTATTTTTGAACGGATTTCATAACTCTTTGTAGATGCTGCGGCTGCTGATTGCACACGTGTTTCCGGCTTGGCTCCCACGGTGAATGTTGACAGAAACAGCGTCTTCAAAGAATGTAGAAAAAGAGGGATTGGGGAGATTAGGGACACAATTTCCATGTCTAGACTCAGTTCCCGCAGCGACATCTGCTCTAATCAGGGTCCCTGGGATTCAGCACCTTGCACAGATCATCCACCCTCCTGAACAGTGCAGCTCTCTCGGAGACCCGGATTGTGAGACCTCCCAACAGCAGCTCTGGGGGAGGGGGACCCTTCCCACGCTGTTTCCAAGATTAAACCCCAGGTGAAGTCCTGAGGTTTTGTGGTTGCAAAACAAGCTGTAAGAAAAGTTTGTGACTGCCTTGCATCCATTTTTCTTTTGGGAAATCTTAAACCTCACACCCGAATCCAGCCCCTGGCCAGACTGCCTCTTCAGTTCCCAGCTGGAAGGACAGACTTTAAAACCACAGCGCTGATCGCTCATTCACTAGTTCCAGTGTGTCTCCTTCACCTTTGCTCATCTGGCCCTCCTGTCAGTCTGGTGGCAAATCCCACTCTGTACCCCAAGTGTCATCCTTTTATTCATGTATCATGACCCCACCTCAGGCTGTATCACAGCACAGTTATCTGATTCACAATCACTTCCCAGCACCACCGTGTTGAACAGCTCTCTCCATCCATCTGTCTGAAACCCTCGATTCATTAGTCATATATCCTGTCATCCAGATATAGAGCTGTAGATATACAAGTGTGTGCACACATGCATGCAAATACACACATATATGTGTACACACACATATACAGTTATATGTATATGTAACAACAGGGTTCTATTTTTTTCTAGTCTGTATATCATCCAAGTTTTCTCTAGAAAATGTCATTTTCCTCAGAAAACACTTTTTAAAAAGGTAATGAAATTAAATTCTGATGCATTTGCACAATAAGACAGATCTTTCCAGGAGGCTGGAATATTCTAAAAAAAAAAAAAAAAAACCAGACCTGAGATCCTGAGGATGCATCAGGGAGAAAAATACTGAAGAAACTCTTCATTTTCGTCAGGGCAGTGTTGGGCCATGCTGTCCGGAGGGGTAGCCTGATTTACAGGAGAGAACGGATCACCCCTCCTTCAGGGAAGAAAGTGTCTTCCCGTATTAATGCCGTAGACCCACAGACTCTCATCCTGAAGACTCGCCTCTCTTCAGAAGCCCTAGCAATGCATCTGTACCCATCTCAAGGGTTAGCACCCTCTGCTTTAAACCGCACCCAGGCTAAGGAAGGATAAGAGACCTGAGATGGAAATCAGAAGATGGAAACCCAGGACCTGGCCTCACCACTCACAAGCTCAGTGAGCAGCCCCAGGAGGGAGTCTATACAGCAGGGATGAGAAAGGGAGACAGAGCGATGACCACCCAGTCTAAAGGAGGAGAGGCTGCCTTCTCCCACTCAGTCCCCCAGCAAACCAGGGACCTGTGCTTTAGAGGGAAGAGTAATTTATTGACCCTGGTGTCCCGGCAGGACTGCACCAGCCACAACACAGTACCTACTTTGCTCAGAATAGTACAAGTCCTACCTTGGCCTGAGTCTGGTCCCATAACCTAGACAAATTGTTTGCCCACCCTTTATACCAAGCATCCCCCAGACTGCCAGCAGTGACCTGAGGAGCGCTGGAAGCCATGCAGCTCGGAAGCAACTGCACCCCACTCTCTCCCTTTATGAGAAATGTAAAAATATGTTCCCTCTGCATCAGCAAAGCGAAGCCTTTGTCTTAGCTTGTTAGCATTTCTACGGCTGGCTGGGCAGATTCTTTTTCCAACTTTGTCACAGCAAGAGACTTGCCCTGCAAAGCCCTGCTCCTCGTTGTAAGGCAAGTCTCTGGGGGAAATAAGCAGAGAAGACAAGTGAAGGGACCACAAGCTAGAGCAAGAGGCCACCAGCAGCCTCCGAGGGGACTCAGGACTCACACACTGGACCGGCTGTGGTTGACTTCATCATTTTATGAAAGAGACAGAGCCCAGTGATGAATGAAGGCTTGTGCTGATGAATACTAGAGATATGTTTTGCTCAGCATCTTTCAGTTTCCTAGGATGCAAGCTGGTCTATTTGGCCTCCAAAGGCAACTGATTTACCACTTCCAAGCATCCCTCTCTGTGGTCTTTTCTAGAAAGTAAAACTTAAAAAAAAATAATAATACTACAACGGGGGCAGGAACACCTACTTGAGCAAGCAGCATGTGTGTGATTGTGAATCGGTGTGAACATTCAGGTGCCTGGGAGGCTGGGTAAATATGTGCCTGTGCCGGGCTCAACAATCATGTCACTCTTCAGTTCGACCCAGAAAATGGCTGACATCTAGGAACAGCACGCATATGGCTCTTGCCACTTCTTCTTGAAAAAGAATCACAACGAAAAGGCAAAATGGCATTGTAAGTGCAGTGTTTGACAGGGTTTGGGGGACGGAGTGGGAGTGGAGAGTGGGAAGGAGAAAGCATCAGAATCATAGCCCTGAACCCAGAGTCAGGAAGCACTTGTCAGAGCAGACGCCATCCAGGAACGGCACTGTAATAACCACTCACCAGGCTGGGACAACACACAAGTCAATAAGTATTGTCCAAAGAGATTGTGGACCAGCAACACTTCTCACAGGTGTGTCCTTGTAAAAGAACGTTACCAGGCTCCTGCCGTCTTAAAACAAAACAAAACATTGTCACAGTTCTAATATCACTTAGCAACAGACACACAAAGCTCTTCCAGAAGAAATTTGTGCATGGTCTGCTTGTCCATCCCAGCTGACCAGCATTTGGTTTTTCTAAAATGTAGTTCTACCATAAAGAGTCTTTACAGTTCTCATTCTTCTCTGATGTATAAATATGCATATGTCAACCCTGTTCAACTATAGGTGCAAGAAGCTGAGTTTGTGGTGGAGGGAGGAGGAGGCAGTCTCTCCTCCAGCGCCTCCATCCACCTCACTACCACATGTTCACAGGAATCCTCAGTTACCCAAGACTCCTTGGAGCTTTCCCACCAAACAGGGATATGGAAACTAACCCTATTCCAAAGTCATTGTGAGGAATATGTCACAGGACTGGAGCTCTGTATCTCTGAGTCTTCAGTTGACCACTTCCAAACATTAAGTACTAAAATAATGTAGGTGGTCCTTCTGCTTTTACTAATTCCTACAATTCTCACAACCTCTCTGGAAGGGGCAAAAGGTGGTAAAACTCAAGCCAGGAGATGTTTTCTGCTTTAGTTATGGCCACACAAATAAGGTCAAGCTGAGTGGGGCACAGATCCAAGCCTTCTGCCCTTCCTCCCATCTTAACCACCTTAGAGGGAACACAGAATATTCCAAGTCGGTAAATACTAAAGTACCACAATCCCTGAATCACGAGATAAAAATCATAATGTCTCTGGAGCTGAGTCCCATGAAATCTCATCTGCAGGAGATACTACAGTCTGGAAGAATAGGGGTTCCAATTTTCAATCAGTCAGCAATCTGAATGGAAGAGCTGTGTGATAAAAGAGCAAATCCAGCTCATTTTTTAAGTGAACTAGAAAGTCATTGTAAGCCTTCTGTGGTCCAAATAGTTCTTCAGCATCAATCTGGCCATGGGCTACCCAACTGAGAGGGCAGTAGGTATGTAGATCAATACATTTCCCTGGCTTGGGCTAGTTACTACCCTAACAGTGGCATCCATCTCCACTTTGAAGATTCTACAGAGCAATGGTTCTCAACTTCCTAATGCTGTGACGCCTTTATATAGTTCCAAACATAAAATTATTTCATTGCTACTTCATAACTGTAATTTTGCTATTATAAATTATAATGTAAATATCTGATATGTGACCCCTGTGAAAGGGTTGCTTCACCCTCAAAGGGGTTGAAACACACAGGCTGAGAACCATTGCTATAGAGTCATGCCCACGTTTGTGTCTAGCTCCTACTGCCTTCTTCCAGGAAGAGGGAGCTGGATTGGAAAAGCCCTAGTCTTGTGATCAGGATCCTCTGCTTCTATTGGCTTCTATTGGGAGACTTAGCCTTTCAATATGATCTAAAACAAGATATTTTAGGGACCACATGGCACAAGGAAGGTAGTTAGACAACTACCTTCCAGCCACCAGGATTTAACTGAATTCCATCCCTGTCGGGATGCCCTTCCTCTCCTAAGTTCTTTATTATGCAACCTCTACAGCACTCAGTAGATGTTTACCATGCCTACCGGTGTCACCTGATGTTGCTATTAACTCTCCCTTGTTTTCATATCTTCACACAAGGACTTGTTTTTCCCCATTTAGGTTGTAAATTCTGGAAAGCAGAGATTAGAAACTATATTTCCATTATTCACTGTAGTTAGTATCTGTCCATTGCATTCCTCACAAAAATTATGATGACAAAGGTTAAGTAGTCAGTCTGGCCAATTCTTTGATAGTCTGCATCCATCTTTTACTCCTTCCCAGTTCAAAGGGAGTTAAGTTTGTTTAAAAGGAGAGCAAGGGGAATGACTTTAAGAGAAACTGAGTCGCCAGGCAGTGGTGGCACACACCTTTAATCCCAGCACTTGGGAGGCAGAGGCAGGTGGATTTCTGAGTTTGAGGCCATCCTGGTCTACAGAGTGAGTGAGTTCCAGGACAGCCAGGGCTACACAGAGAAACCCTGTCTCAAAAAACCAGAGAGAGAGAGAGAGAGAGAAACTGAGTCAAGATTGATGTGTGAGAAGCCATATGGGGACATGAGCATAGGGACTTAGCAAAAAGTACTAGAAATACAAGATGGGCGTTCTGGATCTAGACGATATTAAAGGATGCTTGGATGGTTTCCAGGTCCCCTGATCTTCTCCTACCATTGCTTCATAAGAACAAAGAAACACAGTTATGTCAGACCCACCTCCTCAAACCAAGTCAGGAACTCAGCTAAAGGCAAGCTCTAGATGAAACACAGTCTGTGTTCCTCTAGGATCCTTTGCGTGCAGCCCCGAACTTCACTGAACATTTATAATAATACCAAGGCTTTCCGACTCTGCTCCCACATAATAGCTGTCAGCAGTCCCTACCTACATAGAGATTCAGAAAGTCAGCCCTTTCTAGAACTCCGCACTCTCTTCTTCCCATTCACCAGCTAGGACACGACCTCTTGGGAATTAGCCTTGGTGGCTCTGTCTCTTCCTCTCACTAAGTCCAAACGAGGAATTGACTCCAGTGAGCAGAAGGTAGAGTTGATCGCTATGCTGATGGTATCCTGGACATTCAGAGCAAGAGGAACCAATGGATAGGTTTAGCAGAGCAGGTGTCCAGGCCTTCTGCTCCCTCGGCCCAGGAACCATCCCCTGAATCTATGGCTGTTTTAATTAACATGATTTTGAATGCTAACCAAATAACTTCACACAATGAGCCTGGCCCACCAGCGCTAAGACATGGAAGTCTGAACCCCACTGCTCAGTGGGGCCTGTCAGCCACATCTGCAGGAGGAGGCTGCCCCAGCTGTCATTCTGCTCTGCCCCTCCCTGCCTTTCTCCAGCTCTGTGTCTAAGGAAGCTTTCTCTTTCTGTATTTCTCTATTGATGGCCAGGTTCTCTGTTTCTCAAGCATCTCTTTTTAATCTGTTTAGATGTGATGTAAACAGAGTCTGGGTGGTTGACCAGCATGCTAACAGACTCAAACGTCTGGTCTCCTATGCAGGTCCAAGAGCCCTGGTGTGTTGATAAGGTGATGTGAGAAAGGGCAGACTTGCTATGCACACACCCAAGGTTGCTTTGACACCCTTGGACCAGAGCCCTGAAGAAGCATCTTCATGTGACAGCAGTGACTAAGGCCTCAGGCTTTCTGCCAGACAGGCTTCAAGCTCTTCCTCTTTTAAAGTTATGATCTGTAATCACCAGGTCTCACCCAGTTCTTCCTCGTTGACTGGTTTCTCGGCCTTTCCCAGCTGAATTGGTTTCACTGACTGTTAAAAAAAGAATCAGATGAAACTTGGTCCTGGAGTAGCTCTCCCATTCTTTCCCAATCTCCAGTTCTCAGGACTGAGGACTGACTATACAGTGTGCACTTCTCTTAGCTACCTCTTCAGAGAGTTCAGCTCCCTCTCATTCTGCTCTGTCTTGTGTATCTACAGTAGAAAATTTTGATATCTTGTCTGTGATCTAATATTGATAAAAAATATTGTAAGACGTCTCCTTTTAATAAATAAGCATGAGGCTCTAAGAGAATAAATGACTTATTAAAGCTTACATTAAGTAGAATCCTGGAATGTGCTGAATAATTTTATGTCAACTGACACGTGCTAGAGTCATCACAGAGGACGGAGGGAGCCTTCACTGAGAAAAGGCCTCCGTAAGATCAGGCTGTAGGCAAGCCTGTAGAGCACTTTCTCAGTTAGTGCCTGATGGGAGGCCCAGCCCTCTGTGGGTGGCACCGTCTCTGGGCTGGTGGTCCTGGGTACTATAAGAAAGCAGACTGAGAAAGCCATGTTCAGCACCAACGGCTGCCCCCAGGTTCTTGCCCCGCTCGAGTTCCTACCTGACTTCCTTCACTGATGAGCAGTGATAGGAAGTGTGAGCTAAACAAACCCTTTCCTTTCCAAGTTGCTTTTTGGTCATTGTGTTTTATAACAGCAAAGGTAACTCTAACTAAGACACGGCACTAGCCCCATATCTTCCAAATCCGAAGCCATTTCTCTCCTTCCTATACTTTGTTGGCCCCTTAGAAATTCTCACCATACCCCTTCCATGCCAGGTCAGCTCTGAGCAAACAACTTCAAATACAGGGTTTGTGTGTGTGTGTGTGTGTGTGTGTGTGTGTGTGTGTGTGTGTGTGTGTTTGTGTGTTTGTGTGTGTGTGTGTTTGTTTTTAAATTAGACAATACATAAGTACAATATCAATCATAATCCCCCTTTACCCCTCTAACTCCTCCTGCAACACCAAGGAGGATTCTTTGGAAAGTCAGTTGTGTTGAATGGCGTTTTGCTGTGGCAAACACATGAACAAATGTTTTGTTAAAGTGGACACAGGGGAAAGGCTGACAGACTTGTGAAGAAACATGCTGAGACACAGGAGAGAGGATGTTCTTCTAAAGCAAGTGAGTGAAAGGACATGTGGTAAAAGATTCTTTTCCTAACAACACGCATGTGTTCGTCCTCCTTATGTAGTTGAGCTGCATTTGTTGGGACACCATAGAGAGAAACGGACCAAAAAACTCCTAGTAATGTGCAAGGCTTGTGTCTCGCATCTTCTTTGCTGGTCTTTGCCTTCCTGAGAGAGGCACAGCTAAGAACTTCTCTGGAGTTCCTGCTGGTCCCTCCTGCTAACTCCAGCCAAGGCTGAGGCCTGGTTGTCTCTGCTGGTATCACCCCTGCTGATTCATGTTTGCTATCCCACTCTACCAAAGTGGACTGCTGGTGTATTGTGAAGGGTGTGAGAGTGGATTGCGCTGCCACTTGTGAACTGAACTGCCGATTCCAGACAACACAGACAGGAGTTGCTCCAAAAATCCTTACTAAACAGGTCCACTCCCTCCTGCCTCCCATTTGTTCTTTCCCACAGATTCCTAGCTTACCACCTTAATGCCAAATCAACTCGAGCAATCAATCATAAATGCAGTTGTTAAAAAACTAACAGTGGAGAGATATAGAAATGCCAGCTAACCTGATTCCATCATTATAACATGCATACATATACTGAAATGTCACAATATGTCCCATAAACATGTCCAATTATTATGTGTCCATTAAGACTAAACATATGGCTTGTCAAGATGGCTAAGTAGGTAAAAGTACTTGTAGTTCAGGCCTGATGACCTGGTTTCAATCCTTGGATCTGTGGAGGTAGAAGGAAAACATCTCCCAACGCTGCCCCCACCTTAACACACACACACACACACACACACACACACACACACACACACACATCATCATCATCATATATATACTGTGCAATCCCAGCACACAGGAGGATCACGAGTTCATTTTTGATTGTCTGTTGTGTGGCAGACTGTCATCACATAGCCTAGGCTGGTCTAGAACTTGTGACCCTCCTGCAAGCTGGGATTGTAGGCATGTGCCACAATTCAAAACTTTCTTTCCGCTTTTAAAATGAAAAAATATATATTTATTGTGTATGTTAGAGAGAGGCAACTTTGGGAGATGTTTCTCTCCTTCCACCATGGGTCCAGGACTTGAATGCTCCAAGGTGGTTTGCCCTTGATTTTTGCCACATAAGAGCTATAGGAGTGTTGCTCCACGCCTCACTCCATGCTGAGGCTCCCTGCCAGTGGGCTGCAGCTGTAGCAGAGGGGGCTGGAGCTGAATGCTGCCTCTAGCTTCATAAGGGAACTTGAGCTTCATGAGAGGTTTGCTTGGCTCTGAGAAATGCCTGGCCTTGACAAGGGGTCCTCCTCCCTCTTCCTCCACAGAGACTCTCTCTTCTCTTTTCTCACCCTTTGCATAGATTCTTTCTTCTCCATTCTTAATCATATTTCTGGTCTTTCTTTTTTTTATTAGCTTGTTTTTAACCTATTTTACCTATTTTACTGGCTTCTTATTGGGTTTTATATTAATCAACAAGAAATGTAATGGAAGAAAACCCAACCCCTAACCAGATTCTATCGTTCTTTCTCTTGTTCTTCCTACCACCCCCTTGACTTCCTCAAATATGCCCATTTCATAGAGACTTTAAACCATGGGCTCAGAGGGAAAGGCAGTCCTGATTCCTACAAGTTGTCCTCTGACTTCCATTTATGTATATTCACACACATCATGAATAAATGATGGTAGGTATAAAATGTGTGCATGTATTTGTTTATGTTTGTTCCCAAGAGCATATATGTGCATTAAGAAAATGTAAATATACGCACATGCATTTGTTAC
Source organism: Apodemus speciosus (assembly GCA_002335545.1). Classification (NCBI taxonomy): domain Eukaryota; kingdom Metazoa; phylum Chordata; class Mammalia; order Rodentia; family Muridae; genus Apodemus; species Apodemus speciosus. The sequence goes on from BDUI01000147.1 coordinate 382,652, forward strand.
CTAGACTTCTATCTGTTGACAAAACCATAAGAAATCAGTAGCAACCAACAAGAACATCTGCAGCCTCAAACTTGGTTTCTGTCGTCATTGCTGGGAAGAGACACCATGACCAAGGCAACTCTTTTCAGGGACAACATTGGGCCTGGCTTACAGGTTCAGAGGTTCATTCCATTATCATCATGGCAGGAAGCATGGCAACATCTAGGCAGACATGGTGCTGGAGAAGGAGCTGAAAGTTCTACATCTTCATCCAAAGGAAGCTAGGAGCAGACTGTTTCCAGGAAGCTAGGAAGAGGAGGGTCTCAAAGCCTACCCTGCAGTAACACACTTCCTCTATCAAGGCCACCCCTACTCCAACAAGGCCACATCTACTCCAACAAGGCCACACCTCCTAATAGTGCCACTCCATGGGCCAAGCATATTCAAACCACCACAGTTTGAAATACCATTCACCATTAAAATTGTTATTACTCTTTGGAGAAATATTTACTTCTAGGGTAGAGGCAAGGAAAATACAAAGTAAACTGAAATAGAATGAGCTATGTCCAAAAGGAAGTTCAAATAACAATGCAGTCATGTTAAAAAAAAAAAAAGCAACAAACCCCTCACATCATCTTGGAAGAAGCACCTACTGGCTAAATATGAGACTCTTTTTTCTGTAAGTTGCCTTGGTCGTGGTCTTCTGTCACAACAACAACAAAAAATTAACCAAGGCAAGAGTTGGTATCAGGAGTTGTGTATTGCTGTGAGAGGCCTGACCTTCACAAAAGGAATAGTTTGGGCATTTGGACTCTGAAAGAGGTTGGTCAATGTAAGTGGGCCATCCTAGTAGGAGCTTGGAAGACAGCAGTGATAAGCCGTGTAGACTATGGAGGACCTGCTCAAACAGATTCAGAGGGAAACAATATTAGCCACTGAGCTAGAGATCATTCTTTGTGATGTTTTGGCAAAGAATATAGCTGCTTTCTATTCTTGTTCTAAAAATCTGACCAAAGCTAATGAGAAAAGCACTGGACTAATTTCATTGGCAAAGGAGTTTCCAAGACAGCCTAATATTGATTCTGTTCTTAAGTTTATAATGAAGTATTGGGATAATAGAGTACAAGATTTCATCAAGTCCGAGATATTTTGAGCACCAAAATAAACAATAGTAGTAATGAATTATGATTCATGGAACAAAAAAATAAGAACCCATAAATTTCATAGAGACATAAATAAATACAAAGTAATGGAAAGCCTTTCTTATAATAATAGAATTGCTCCAGTGGTCCAGAGTTTGTGTGAGAAAGGGCACGTATGCAACTGACCAAGTGGAAGAAAACAGAGTTAATGTTCTTACTAAGGGAGAGTACATATGACCAATAGCAATCACTTGGAAAGGCAGATGGACTCATGACAGGGAGAGAAAGGGCACTGAGATGCCTGACTCAGGATTTCATTCCTGAGGGAGGAGAACAAAGGATCCCATTCTGGGCTTCCCATTCCCACTCCAATCATCATCTAGTATATGTTATCCAGGTCTCTATGTCTCTCTTCAGTTCCATAGGCCAAGGGAAGGTCCTCTTTTTATAGGACTCCCTGCCTTTACTGGAAGAGTGAAGGGCAGCCGTTTTTTAAAAAGATTTATTATTTTTATCTTGTGTGTATGAGTGTTTTGCCTGCATGCATGTCAGTATATCACATGTATGTAGTTCCCATGGAGGCCAGAAAATGGGCTTCAGATCCCCATGGAACTAGAGTTTCAGATGGTTGTTGGTCACCATGTAGGTGCTGGAACTGAAACTGGGTCCTCTGCAAGACCAGCAAATGCTCTTAACCATCACTGAGCCATATCCTCAATCTCTGCTACACACACACACACACACACACACACACACACACACACACACACACACACACAAATTCCACTGTATACCTTTCCCAGTCAGTTTCATTAAGCAACACAGGCCCACACAAAAAAGCCTTTTTTTTTTTTTTTTTCATCCTCAACCACAGGTCAGGACAACCCCAGGATGTCTTGTTTTTCAAATATACAGAAGGATTCAGCAGTCTTAAATCCATTTTTTAAATTTTTCTTCTTGAAGGACAAGGTGGTCAGCCGTCAGAGCCTTGGCTATATGAATGTACCTTTCTGCCCTGTATAGACTTGAGTTAGAGATCTTTTTGCCTTTCCTTTGAGGTCATGGGGCCACCTATCAAATTAATTTTCAGAAAGTGATTTTCCTGTGGGTTCTTTCATGACTGAAGGATAAGACCCTCAGGATACTCAAACCCTCAGCTACCAGAAACCACACTTTGTAAAGATAGCTCTTGATTCTGGGTAAATATGACTCACTACTGAGCTCCACCTAGACACAAGGGACCTGACCCAGAAAATCCAAAGTGTCTCATAATTCCAGGAATTGGCCAGAGTTCCACCCTGGACTATATGAGCTTAGCTCGTTAGATGTGGGAAAAGCCAAGTCACCTGGGGATACTTTTGCCAAGTAGCATGCTTTAGGTCTTTAGTTGTGTTTCCTTGAATTTGGCAAGGTCCTTGGTATTTGACCTCTGAGGACCAAGGGACTTCTAGATACAGAGTGGTATGACAAAATCAAGGAACTGAATGCACTGTTTATTCTTACAATGGCATCCAATACCTGCTCATTTGTAGACACTAATCTCTATATCGGAGGAGAAAGAAAGAACAATATATGATATACAGCCTCAAACTCTCAAGCCACAGCATGATAACTTAACAGTGGAGACATCCAGACAAAATCAACTCAAGCCACATGACTCCTGCATGACACACTGAGAACATAGCAATGCTTTGTGATGCTCTGAGCTAAGGATGAGGGGCATTGTCTTCCCTCAGGGCACTGTCCTGCTGTTTAGGTCTTTTATGCACATGAGGAGCACCTCCTGTTTCCAGTCCTCTCCAGTCCCTTTCCACACTCACCTGCTTCAATCGAAAGTCCACGGGGTTTTTTTCCTTATTATAATGTTTAATTTTTTTCTGTATCTTCCATGGCAGAGTTGCACATCGCTAAGATCTTAGCCACTCAAGATTTGTAGCACAAGGAGACCCTGTCAGATACCACTCAGGAATGAACAGATGGACTTCCAACAAAGTGACAAGATTTCCTCAGAGACTTACTAAAGCTCATTTTGAAAAGAGTCTTGCAGTACAAGGGGATGGCTCCTGGACAAAACTAAAGAAAACCTTGCAAAATGCGTTATTTGGAGTATAGTAACAAGGTACGAAGTTCCTGCCGCAAAGAAGGGCTACACACAAGTTATTTATTCTAAAATAAAGTCATTCTTTTGTAGAGGCATCTCAGTTATGCTTGGACTTAAGAGCCAACCCATCTGCTGTGAATCTCAGCTCCACCACTTGCAAGTTGCACAACTCGTTCTGCTGTGGTTGTTCAGCACACAGTGAACTCAAGTGTGACAACTTGAGTGTGCCCAACCATTTAACTGGAATGTGGTGCAGTCAATTATCCAGTTCAGTAAGCTAATTCATTTAGGTATTGTAATGGTGTTGTCAACTTAATTGGCTTAAGAAACCTAGGGCATTAGTGAGGCACACCTTTGGGTGGGTCTATGACCACGTTTCCAGAGAGGATTCACTGAGGTCACTCTGAATGTGGGCTGAATGTGGGTGGCACATTCCATGGGTGTGGGGGGGGGGTCCCTAACTGAATAAAAAAGGAAAAACTTCAGAAAGCCATTAACTCCTCCCATTTTCCTCGATCCCCTTTTCTCTGTTCTTGGTCCTGAGATAAAAGCAAGAACTCTCTGGCGGAAGGTCCTTGTCCCAGTCATGTTTTCCCTCCATGATAGACTGTCCTCCCTGAGCCACGAATCGATATAAACCTCTTCTCCCTGAGTTGCAGAGGTCAGACATTCTGTCACACTCTTGAGAAAAGTTAACTGGGTACCTGAATTCCCTTAATAATTTATGGTCACAGTGATAGTTTCACAGTATATGATTTTAATTTTTCCCAAGATAAAATGTAGCCTAGGGCACGGGCCACTCTTGACTGCACTGTGGTACACCCAGACCTACCAAAAGAGAGATGATGGGTCGTGCCTTCAAATATATTCTGGCCCACACAGAAGCAAGGTGGTCTTCATTTATGACCTTCCGGTTTCAAATATATGTGCTTATGTGCCTATGTTCTAGGTATTCACTGCGCCCGACGCTGAGCAAGTTTAAGTGGGAAAGCGTTACTTGTGAAAGTTTGCCTGAGAGATACACATGCTCGAAATGACAGGATAATAGTAATCCTTTCAAGGATTTTGTTACGATCACTGTCCTCATCAAACAGTATTTTCTCAGGGGAAATTTTTGTTCTGTTTCCGTATCGAAAATAAACTGGTTAGTGTTTGTTGAGTCTTGAAAAAAAAATAAAATCACTTTACAAAGCAATTAATGTGTGTTGATTCATTTAGCCAGCGAAGCACAGTGATGAGTAGATACCATAATCATCTTAACATGTGAGCAAACTGGACCACTCAGAGATTAGGCAACTTGTACAAAGGACACAGCCAGTAAACTGTAAAACGGGGTTGGAGCTCAAGTAATCCAACTTCACAGAACAGCCCCTGGACCATTTTGGGGTCGCCTCATAAAAAATCTTGCTCTGCTTCCAAACGTCTTCCTTGATTCCATCTGGCTGATTTCTGTGAATCACGAAACTGATTTAAATTCATTGCTAAGAGACTCGAGGCCAAATTCCTAGCCATGTAAGAATGCTCATGGCATAAATCCTGCATCCTAGCCTCTAACCTAATTCACCTTTTTTCTCATATCTGCATCTTGCCCTTGTCTCACTACTCATACTTAATCTCAGAAGGAACAAGGGCATGAACAGCCCAAGCACAATGGATTTTTAGGCCAGTAAGATATCCTTATACAGAAGACCACCCACACCTGAAGCAAAGACATGCATGTAAACCCCCTCCGTGATCTACAGCTGCAGGAAGGAGCCTGAGAGTCACAGAACTTGGGGTGACTCTGTGCTATTGTGGTGGCAAATATCCATAATGGTCTCCATAGACCAAGGACCATGGGAAGTTTCTGTGCCTTCTTTTCAATTTTGCTGTGAACCTGAAACTTCTCCAAGAAAATTAAATCTTTAAAACCATAAAAAGCCCTCTTGGCATCAAAGTCTGCTAAGAACAATAAGGAGATGAACATCTCGAGCCATAAGTGTGAAAATATTTTAATTAGCAAATTGATTTAAGTAACATATTAAAAATCATAATTAGAGGGAGCATCTCATGAATGCAAAGATGGTCTGGCCTGTGAGCGGTCCCAGGTTCATTTCCTACACAACAATAAAGGTGAAGGCAACCGTGACGTAACATTAGAAAATGTTGATGATATCAATAAATGAGAAATGTGTATTCTGGTAGGGACAGTCATGTCATAAAAGCTAGCTTTCATTTTTTTATTTTTATTTTCTTTTCTTATTTTAAGAACAAGTACTTTACTAGAAATATGCTCCATAAAAAGCACAAATTTAGTTAGAACTATAAGATGCCTCTTCTTGGGATGTCAGAATAGTCGTATTCTATGGCTGGTGTCTGTCATGCTAACCGTGAAGTATCTTTGTATTACACATGTGAAAAGTAAGGCCGGGGAGGTGAGTCACCAATTAGTGGCAGGACCACGACCCACACTCTTGAGGTTTCGTGCATTTCACTCGGTACCAAAGTGACCCCCTCAAAAACAAAAACCCTGACAATGCCACCTTATCTTTACTCTTAATGAAAAGCCAACTGTTCTACCAGCCACTTTCCAGTGGTATTTTGGTTTCTTTTAATGTCAGGATCACAGTATATAGCAGGGGAAAATAATATGGTTTTTTAATCAAAACACAAAGTCAGACTGGGAAGCAGCTATGTCCCTGAGAAGTGTGTTTCATTTTGGAATTGATTCAACTGGTTTCAGGGAAAATCTAAAATCCATTAATAGAATTAGAAATGAACAAGGAAAACAGCAGGACTGGAGTTATGGCTCAAGGGTAGAGCACTAGCCTAGTATATGCAAGGCCTTCGGTTCAATCCTCAGCTCGGCCAAAAAGAAAAACTAAAGACCTTTAGCTGGCTGGTGCCCTGAATCTCTTTGAAAGCATCATTGGCATCATGTTTACTTCCCAACTCTTTCCATTTGGTAGGACAACTAAACAAATAATGTCAAACACAAACCCATGTAGGCAATGTACAGCAATGGAACTAGAAAAAACATTTTTACTATCTAGTTACTGTTCTGTTTGGTTATGATAAATGTAGCTGTAGACCCTGACCAGCAGGGAAGTTAGGCAGAAACCCCTAGGTTCCTCAGCAGTCATCTGTAGATCTTACCACGAAGGGAAAAGGTTTGTTCTTATAAGTATTTCCTCACTAAGTAAACTAGACGCCCATAGGGCCCAGCTGCAGAAGAACCAAAGAGCCAAAGCTGAAGGCAGGGCGCCTCCTGTACAAATAGCAAGGTCTCCTTGTCAACCAGGTCCATTTAGCACTACTTCAGTCCTCCTCCTCCATCCTGGACCCTTGAGTCTCCCACATCCAAGATTCCAATCAGTGTGCCCAGGTCATTACCGAGTTCAGCTTTCTGGGTTCTTTAATTTGTTGTATAGATATTCTACCCTAAGTGATTAATTGATTTAAAAAAATCTCTTCAAGAACCCTTATCAAAATACCAGATTCCCTACTAACAACAAAAAGGGATGGAGATTAGCAAGCCAAAATCGGAAAGAAGGTATCTGTGGCAGAACAACTCTGACCTCTGGCCTCTGGCCTCTGACCTCTGACTTCAGACTCCTGTTCTAAGGGAATCACTGGCAAACCACCCCCCCCCCATTTTTAAGAGTCAGTGGGAAACAGGACCACCACTCTCCCGTTTAGCCATCCTCTGAGCTCTGAGCCACCTTCCAGTTCCTGGGCTTGCTTGTCCTCTCCTGTACCTCAGGGTCAGTCAAAGGAGCACGGTTGCTCTGCTCTTTCTTTTTCCTTTTGGTTTTCTTGGTGTCTCTTCCCTCAGTTTCCTCAGGAAGTTGTGGAGTCATCTGACTGAGAAGTATCACTTTCTCTCCCTAAAGGTAAAGAATTTTTAGGAGACTTTTTCTTGCCCTTGTATGACTGCTTCCTTCCCCAGCACTAGCAGCTCAGGTTTCTTCTGAGAACTTACTTGAGGAGCCTGCTGTTATGTCTGTAGCTTCCTTATCGGTTTTCTTGTTTTTGTTAGTTTGTTTGCTTGTTTGGTGTGTGTGTGTGTGTGTGTGTGTGTGTGTGTGTGTGTGTGTGTGTGTGTGTGTGTAACCATTTTCCCTGCTTCTTCCTATAGGATTTCTTTGCCTTCTTATGTTTTCGGGATATGTGGGCAGATGATTTTACCTGGGGAGATTTTTTTTTCCCCTTTGGTAATGTCTTGCTGATTACTACTGTCTGTTTCAAACTCTTCAGGATACACCTCCTTATAACCACTGCAGCTCTATCTGTCTGGTATAGTGGATCCATAATCATGTAACTTCTTGTCCCAAGATTTAGCCTTAAGAAAATCATCTTCCAGCACCCCAGAAATTTCATTTTTTGACTTCCAGTGGTCTCTCTGACTTTCTTCATCAAAACCATCACTTCTCATCCGACTTGAGCTGCTGGGTACTGTGTTCCTTCTGGTCCCCTGGTAAACATCCTCCATCTGCTTCTCTAGTTCTCTGATTTTTCCACATGTCGGATTCCTCCTCAATCTTACTGTGAGCATCTGTATGCCGGACGACATTCCTCGGGAGGACTTTCCCCAGTGGAACCTATGACATTCTTTAATCGTGAATCGCAGCCTCGAGTGGGGTGGGAGAAAAGGCAGTGGTTTCCTTCTCATAATTTTTTTAAAAGAATAATAGCACACTCAGAATGGATGAAAACCCAGTACAATAAAACGCTTATGATGATAACCGTGCAGCAGACAGCAGACAGACAGTGGGGTGCTGGAAATATTCCCTTTAAGATAAGAGGCAAGACAAGCATTCCAATAAGTCTCTGTTCAACACTGGCCAGCAGAGAGGCAAGACAAAGAGGAAATAAGAGCGACTTCACTGTATGTGCTGAAGGTAGGCCTGTGACCGGAGAAAGCAAAACCCCACAGGTGAATTGCTAAAATTTACAAGAAACTATGAGGAGATCAACTTCATCTTACTTGTCAACACAAACAAGTTAGGTTTCTTTTTTTTTTTTTTTACATTTTTTATTCGATATATTAATTTACATTTCATATGATTTCCCCCTTTCCAGGCTCCCCCCTCCCTGCAAGTCCCATAAGCCCTCTTCCCTTCCCCTGTTCCCCCATTCACCCCTTCCCTCTTCCCTGTTCTGGTATTCCCCTACACTGCTGCATTAAGYCTTTCCAGAGTCAGGGGCCCTTCCTTCCTTCTTCTTGGTTTCTTTTACATCCTTTTTACAGATTTTTATTCTTACATTTAATTATGTGTAGGTGTGGGAAAGGCCTGCACAAGTGAGTGCACTTGCCTGCAGAGGCCTGAAGAGGGAGTGGCATCCCATGGGGCTGAGGTTGCAGGCACCTGTGAGCCAGCCTTGGGGGGAGGGGGTGCTGGGAACTAAACTCGGGTCTTCTGCAAGAGGAGCTGGCACTTTGAACCACTGGGCCAACCTTCCAGCCCTAGTGAAACATTAAGTATCATTCTTAAAAGTATCATTTAAAAGATCTTTAAATGGTAAGATTTTATAAGCCTTCTTATAATCTTGTGTGGCTTTGAATGGAAAATGCGTCCCACAGCCTCGGGTATTTGAACGCTTGGTCTCCACCGACGAGCATTCTCGGGAGGTTATGGAATCCTGAGAAAGATTAGCCTTGCTGGAGGAAGTATGCCGCCGAGGGTGGGCTTGGATTGTTTATAGTCTTGTCCCACTCCCGCTTTGTTCTCTGCTTTCTTCATGTGGTTGATAATGCGATCTCTTGCTTGGCAGTGCAGGCCAGGGAAATAGATCAGTGTCTTATCCAGTCGCCAGTGAAGCATCCTCCTGCAGCAGAAGGGAAGAGATGCAGACTGACAGCAAGACATTACTCCGAGAATGTCCTTGGACCACACAGATCTAAGCGGCATGTCTCCATCCAATCCCTCCCCTCGGAGATCACGGAACCCCGTGGAGGAGGAAGTGGAGAGAGTGAAGGAGGCAGAGGGGACRGAGGACCCCAGGAGGACAACTAAGAGTGAACAAAGATTGTTCATTTTCTTTTGGCCCTCTGAATCAACTGAGCAAGGCTCCTGTGAGCGCACAGAGACCGGAAGCAGCAAGCACTGGGCCCACGCGGGCCTTTGCGTATATTACAGCTTTCACCTGAGTTGTTTGTTTGTTGCTTAGTTGATTGTTTTATGTCTCTGATTCTCGTACCTGCTCTTGGGCTCTTTTCCTTCTGTTGTATCACCTTGTCCAGCTTCAATGTGATGGGTTTGTTTGTTCTATCTTCTTATATTTTCTTTTGACACATTTGGTTGTTATCTCCTAAGAGTCTGTTCTTTTCTAATGAGAGACAGAAAGGGGGTGGGTCAGGAGAGGAGGGAAATGGAAAGGGATTGGGAGGAGCAGAGGGAGGGAAACTAATCAGACTAGACTGATTGAGAAAAGAATCTATGTTCAAGGACAAGAAGAAAAACGGAAAGAAAAAAGATTGTTCATGAAGCAAAGAAGAGCTGGTGATCACTCACGCACAACCTGTGAATTACCACAGCCTGCTTGAAAAGTTTGGGAAGAGGGTCATTTGTGCTCCACAAACACTTGTGAAATCCAGAGGGTAACGACAAACAGAATAATAGAACAGATACTGTCAGAACCCTAATATCTGTGAAAGTGATCAGAGAAAGAATGAAGCTAAACAAGGTAATGGGGGGGGGATGGGGGGATGGAGAGCTGGCTCAGTGGTTAAGAGCACTGACTGCTCTTCCAGAGGTCCTGAGTTCAATTCCCAGCAACCACATGGTGGCTCATAACCATCTGTAATGGGATCTGATGCTACAGTGTACTCAAAAAATTCTTTTTTTGTTTTTTTTGTTTTGTTTTGTTTTGTTTTCGAGACAGGGTTTCTCTGTGTAGTCCTGGCTGTCCTGGAACTCACTCTGTAGACCAGGCTGGCCTCGAACTCAGAAATCCGCCTGCCTCTGCCTCCCAAGTGCTGGGATTACAGGCATGCGCCACCACGCCCAGCTGAGGTTCTTCTAAATAGTCTGAAGAGTAAAAACTAATTTAAGCTTAACCAATCAGAAGCCCCCACTAACCTCTAACTAGGTACTTTCCACTGGATTGACCTAATTAAGATCACTGTTCACTTTAACCAGATATTTACCTTGTCTTTCCTCCCTGCCCATCAGGTCCCCACCCTCCATGTTCCTTGTTGGAGCCCAAGAACCAACTACTTGCCTTCTGGAATGACCCAGTACCTGAGCTGCTATCTACTCAAAGAAACCCTTTAAATTTTTAATACTCTTAAGTATATTTTCAAACAGAGCAAAGGTAATAGTAATTGTAAAAATATAAATATTTCTACATTTTTTAAATCAAAAATTTGTAAAAGAAAAAAACTGTAAAAAAAAAAACAAGGTATTTTTAGGCTCACAAACACAGATATTCCATTAAATAGTGCTGAGATGATAAACAATATGGAAAAAAATAAAATTGGACTTCAACTTCAAGATTAAAGTTTCAAAAGCAAATGTTTTAAAATACAAGACTTCTAGGGGGAAATCAACACAAGTATCTGAATTTCCCAAGGATAAGAAAGAATTTTGTACATAAGATTTAAACACACACACACACACACACACACACACACACACACACACAAGAAATAAAGAGACACAGGATGGAAGAACAAAGAAGGAGAAAAGAAGGGGGAAAAGTGAAACAAATAACCCAAGAAATTGTTTACTGAAGTCTCATAACAGAGGAGGAAAAAAATCTAGACACAGTTTTAGAAGAAATGTTGGCAATAACCAGTAATTTGTATGATTCAACTTTTTTAAAAGAAAAAAAAAATAGAAAAACAAGCCACTGACCTCTGCCTTCATGAAAAAGCAAATGTGAATGGCCAAAGGATGTTCAAACTCATTTAGCAACTTGGGAAACGCAGATTAACGCTTAACCAGTCACAGCTTCGCAGCCCCAAGACTGACCAGGAAAACAATGTATTAAAAATAAACGTGTATGTGCCGAGCCTTGGCGAGCCTACGGTGAGCCAGCGCAGGCCTGAAGCCGGCCCTCGCCCCCCCCCCCCCCCCCCCCCCCAAGATGACATCACCTACTGTGGAGAAGCCGACAGTGCAGTCACAGAACCAGCTCAGCAGAGCAGGTCACGTGGGACGTGTCAGGTGAACAGGCATAGCTCAGTCTCCTGTCACGAAGCATGCGTGGTCAGGGCGCTACAGGCGGAAGCAGGGACACCACAGAGAGCCAGGAGGGTGGCCTCACTAACGAGGAGACTGAGCTCATCTACTCTGCTCTGGGAACATTCTGGAAACACTGTTGCTAGCTTCCCAGCACCGTATAGAGAAGCCGGGCAGGGACCTCTAGATACCAGTTCCCTTGTCATGGTCCCTGGCAACCCCAGAGGTTTTCCCCAATTACAATACTCATTCTGGGTAAGAGTAAAGTCAGCTGGCGCTGTACATTTCACCCATCATCCTAAGGGCAAACCCTTGAGAATCTTTGGCATATGTTGTGTTATTATATATCTATAGTAATAGTACTTAATCATATGCTCATAGCAAAAAATAGGAAAAAACTCAAGTATATACCAAGAAGAGTCTACACAAATATTTATAAGTTAGAATGCTATAGAACAGAGAAAATAGATGAAATTTAATTGCGTGCATCAATATTTGTATATTGATACTATCTATAATATATGTTACCTCAGTAACATAATACTGAGACTAAAATGTCAGTTATAAATTTCTTAAAACACAGAATGAATTTATATATCACTTAGGAATATTCTTAGCCCGGCAGTGATGGCACACGCCCTTAATCTCAGCACTTGGGAAGCAAAGGCAGGTGGATTTTTGAGTTCAAGGCCAGCCTGGTCTACAGAGTGAGTTCCAAGACAGTCAGGGCTACACAGAGAAACCCTGTCTCAAAATAATAATAATAATAATAATAATAATAATAATAATAATAATAATAAACAATAAAATGCTTATCAGACAATGATAATTTTTAAAAATATTTTTAAATGTGTGTAGGGATGGGGGTGGGGGTGTACCACATGAGAGCCAGTAACCTTGGGGACCAGAAGAAAGATTGGATTTGGAATTGCGGCAATTGTGGGCTGCCGGACACAGTGCTGGCAACTGGACTCAGGTCCTCCGCAGAGCCGCAAGCGCTCTCGCGCCCCGGCGATGATTTCAGCCTTAGCGCATACGTACTGGAGACTCCAGAGGGCGAGGGGCGCACCCTGTAAAGGCCCATAAACGCTTAGAGCACTCTCCACTTCCTCGTCGTAGTGTGAGTGTGGGCGCGCACACACTTACCTCAGCGTTACAGTTTCAGTGCACGTATACACTTTTACATTTTACTCTTAATTAAGACATTTCTGAATTCTGAAAAAGCAGAGAACAGATGTTCTAAGAATATGAAAAACAAAAGATAAATCTTTCAGTGGACTTCAGCTCTCATCTTCGTAATAAAATTTTAGAAACATCTTTGTTAATTCGAAGACACAAGTCTTTATTTTTTATTTGTTTTCTCTGTCTCTGGCTCTCTTTGTGTGTGTCTCTCTTTGTCTCTCCCTCTTTCTGTCTATTTCTGTCTCTGTCTCTCTCTGGGGGGAAAGGAGGATGTGGGGGTGCCCCTGGAGGGGTGCACGCATGCCCCAGCATGAGGGTAAAAGTCATAGCACAACTCTCGGGAGTCAGCTCTCTCCTTCCACTACACACGTCCTGGGGTCAAAGTCAAGTCCCCAGTCTTGGTAACAAGAGCCTTTCCCCACTGAGCCACCTCTAAGGCCCTTCCTTTTGTCATTAGTGTATGTTGGGTGGATACATGTGCCGGGGCATGCACACGATTGCACACATGTGGCAATCAGCGGACAACTTTGAGAAGGAAGTTCTTCTCCCCTTCCGCCTCCGCGTGGCTTCCAGGGATTAAGCACAATCTTGAGCGGCAAGTGGCATGATGTCCTGCGTCATCTTGCCACCCAGACACGAATCTTCCCATGGGTCAGCATTTATGTACACCTGGCAGTAGGCGTTTGTATAGATGGCCCCCACCCTTCTGAATTCAGCCAAAGACTAACAAAAGAGGCTGTAGCCATGGAAGACAGATCTGTCACCTATGTGGCATTTTTTTTCCTTCTCCAGTGGAAGCTTGCGTTAGCTTCCCATGCATACATACAAGTATGTTAGGACTGTTGACCCAGTAGATGGGAGCTGTTTGATTCTCCATGAACCAAAGAGAGGCTGCAGGCATTCTCCCCGTCAGCCCGTCAGCCCAGCTGGTCCATTTACCCTCTTGGCTCTCCTGCCTGGGCCTTTCCAGACCAACTAATCTCTGCTTCCTTTTCACCTGGAGTTCACTTCGGCCTTTTCCTGTGTGTGCGTGAGATTCACTGCCTGCTCATCTCGATGGAAACACAGAGGCTTCAAAACCACTGATAGCTATCAGCAAAACGCCCATAGCTCCCAACACAAACATCCGAAGAGAAACTTCCTTTTCTTTGGATGCTTTGTGAGGTGCAGAAATAAATATTGTCGCCTGGACCCAGAGAGAAGATAAATCCTTCCCTGCTTTAAAAAAAAAAATGTGAGAGAGAAAGAACCTGGACACCACAAATACCCTTCATCCTTCTAGCTGTGCCCCAGAGGCTGGCTCAGTCCCAGCCCTGAGATATCCGCACGAGTCTCTCCCCACAGTTCTAGCCTAGAGCCCTTTGCAGTCCAGAGCCAACGCTTGTCTAAGACTGTCTCGTTCTTTTCCTATTTGGCATGTCTGGTACATCTTTTATCTTCAACACTCAGCATGGCGACTGGCACTTAGCACTGGACTCTGGTGACAGAGGAAACCTTGCTCAAGCTATCTAAGGGACACCTTGCTCATTCTAACCAAAGGAAAATGGGAGTCAAGACTCTAAAGAGACATCCCCAGATCCACAGAGAGAATAGGAGAGCAGAATCATTTGTCTTCTGAGTCCAATCCCTATTTACTACCAGGTATAGAAACTTCTGGAACAGCTATATTTTATCCCAGTGCCTGGACTCTTCAAGTCTGCACCTCTGCCTTGGCAGAAACAAAATGAGCTAATTAAATGCTTGCCACTAGCTTATTTTGGAAACTTCATGGAGTGTGTGAGCCCGAATGGATTTCTGGCCGCTATTGATTACTTCACACTCGGAGGGAACCATCCAGGCATGGTAAGAAGGTGAGGAAGCTAAACCCGTGGCCGAGGGTTATTAATATTGTAATGCTTTTGCTTATTGGTGCAGAAAAGCAACTCTTGGCTATATAGGGGACTAAAGCTTTTAAGGCTCTAACAGAGCAGAAGAGAGAGAATCCTTCAAGGTAGAAGGACAGTCCAGCCAAACGCTCGTTACCTAATTGCTTTGGAACAACCAAGATAACCCTGCTTACTGGGGGAGAAAGGAAATCGATAGACTGTATTTAGAGGAAGCTAAAGGCACAATTGGGTCATTCTCTGTGTGGCTAGTCAAGTGGTACCTGGGCACAGATCCCCAGAGGAGCAGCATTAGGTAAAAAGTTGCCCACGCAGCCTAAGATAACCCATGACTTCTATAAGATAGTTCCTTGTTAAACTTAGGGCTTTCAGTGCCGTAGAGAATGGCACATGCCTAGGACCAGTGACTAGGACAACCTTGTCACCAGAAAGAGGGCATTTAACCCGCTGGCGAGACTGCCAAGGCTCTGGTTGGCAGCATTGGTTCCCACAGAAATTTCCGGGACCTGAATCAAATCTCTTCTGCCTCTCATGGAGATTTTTCAGGCTCTCCATAGTCACTTTTTGCCACACCATGCCATGGTCTGGTCGAGCTAGAATCCCCCCCTCTTCATCAGTACACCTGATGTACCGTTTCCTTTGCCTTTCTAACTACCTAAAGTAACTTCTCTTAGCTCCTTTAACAGGGAAAATTCTACTCATTCACCAGCACCCAGCTCCTTGCTTCTCCAAGCCTCCCTCTGCTCAGACAGAGCCATCTACCTTCCTCTGTTTTCTGGAACAGTTGTGGTTGTATGTTGATCCCTCTGGCACACTTCCAGCTCCCAAGGGCAGGGGTCTGACTGGGCCCTTTCTGTATCTTCTGTGTATTTCCCTATTACAGAAGCAACACTCTTCATTGAAAGAATCAGTTCTATTGGAATTCCAGAGAAATTACAGTGCCCCTAATAGTCAATGTCTAGACTCTCAGCTGCATCAATGCCTGTACTCCAAAGGAGGCTGAGGCAGAAGCATTGCCTCAATGTTAACAGAGGTGATGTACTATAAATTAGCAATTATAAATATCAATTATACTTCTTTATAAGACAGAGAGGGAGCAGACACTTGAGATTGTCTTCACCTGGTCATTTGTATTTATCTATTAATTGTAAACCTTAATTCTCTCTTTTACTTCAAGGCCTGCTGAACTCTTGTGTAGTCAAAGATGATCAGTAACTCCTGCTTTTAGATGATTCTAAGGCCTCCTTCCAAGTGTGGATCTACGGACGTGTGATGCCCTGGCACACAGTTTTATGTGGTGCTGGCAGTAGAACTCTGGGCCTGTCACATGCTAAGCAGGCTCTGCTGACTGAGCTACACCCCAGCCTTGGATGGATCTGGGGAGGCTTTCTTTTTTTCCCTGTATGGCTGACCAAGAAGAAACGGGGGGGCGGGGAAGGGGGGCGGGGGAAGACGACTGCTTGGTTATACTGTTCTCTTTTCCAAGCTGCATCCCAGCTTTTGGTGCCCTTTCTGTTTCATCCCCTTGGCTAGACGCAAGCCTTTTAGTTGCTTGGCTTGCATCTGTCCTTGACTCGCATTTATTCCATGGTCTTGTCTCAGCATTAATGGTTAGCAGAGCATGTACCGTAAATTAGCATTTATAAAAATCAATTACACTGCTTCATAAGACAGAGCAGAAACTTGAGATTGTCTTCACCAGATCATTTGTATTTATCTGTTAATTATAAACCTTAATTGTCTCTTTTTATCATATTAATTTGCACAAATTGTACAACTTCAGAGTTTAGCAGTTTTCAAGCCCTTGAAATACAATTACTCTCTTAGCATTCTTTTCAGAAACATGGTGTTCATTAATGATTAGGTTGGTAAAATTAGCAGTTCTGATAATTGGCCTTGGCTTCTCCTTGGCTTATTTTTTTTTCTTTCCCTACTAAAGTTCTGGTTCTCATAATTACACATGTCTCTTGGCTTCATCCTGTGCCTGGGCTCTGTTTTAATTGGCCTTCATGGTTCATAAGATTTCACAGGAACTGGGCTCAATGTAGAAAGTACTTCTATGCCAATGAACTGAATCCAAATAGGTTTGACTCTTTCCCCTCTTGGACTTTTCTTCTGTGAGCTCAGTTTACATGTTGAAACTCTTCATATCGGAAGAGTTAGATGTGAAGGGAGGAAAGAGAGTCCACGTTCCAGCCCCACCCATGAAACATGACAGGCACCCACCTTGCAAGCTGACTGGGTCTATTCTTGGTTACCTTTCTACTTGGGATCCACCTTCTCTCAGCCGGACAGTCACTTAGAAGGAGTTATATATCACACAGCAGGCACCCAGGAGACCAAACAAGATTTGTTCTTCCAAGAGGATGCACAAATCTTGATTAAGTAGACAACCTACTGTAAAGAATAATGTACCCTAACCATCCAAAAACTAGACATCCTCCTGCACCCAAAAAATTATAGCTTTCTGGTACTCTCCAGAGGCTTTGCTTTCAACTCTAATCATATTGATTGACAATCTGCACGCTCCATCCCCAAGGCTACAAAGGAGAAGGGAGACTCCTGTCCCATGCCGCAGAGCTAAGGATTCTGTCCTGATTCACTGACTGTGCCCTCCCAAACAGAGGTTCAAACCCTGTATAGTAATCAGCCAACATTATAAAAGCAAGTGTCCGAGTCCTTGACTGGACTCTAGGCTGACTAGCTCACTGGGAAAATACCCCTTCAGAAGTCACCATCCCAAAGTGAGGCCAAAGATTTTCATACTGTACCTGATTCAAACCCCAAGTCAGGTATGACAGGTGAGTCAAGACCAAAAGTCTGCAAGCTGTGACTCTTCCGGGGTCATGTTCATTTTATCAGGTGGGGAAGAAGTGTTGGGGAAAGGTGGGGCAGCCAGAAGGCAGCAGGAAATAGGGTCCCACCATGATGTCAGGCCACCCTTAAATTCTTACTCTCCGAAGATTCTTTCACATTCGCTTCTGGAGTAGCAGGGACCACACAGCACCGCACCTGGCATCAGACCAGCCTTTTACGTCTGTGAGTGAAAGGTTACCACCCCATCAGAAGGGAAAGGCTTCCCAGGGTTCTGCCTGTTGCCATTCTCTGATATTTGTGGTATCAGGTTGCTTTTAAGACCAGGTGTGTGTTCCACATACAAAGTTCCTGCCAAACAGATCTCTGAATGTTCTCGAATGGCTTGTTTTAATCCACACCGGCTTGGAGCAGCTCATGCCACAGAAATGTGGTCAGGTTACCTCCTGACAATCTCTCCCCACCCCAGTTTCCCTAATGAAGCACTCCAGTCTCTTGTGCTGGTACCTGGCCACCGGATGCTGAATCCTGTGACAGCGTGTTAAGTTATGCCCAGGGAACGGCAAATGTTGGCTGAAAACAAGCCATTCATCCAGTCGCGCAGCTCTGAACTGTCACTTCTCTAAGTCGCAAGACAGGGATAGGGATGCTGCCTACCCAAAAGGCGAGACCAGAGTGCATCTCAACGGCTGGGATCTAGGCAAGGACGGCATGGAGGGAAGCTGGTCATACGGAGCCCTCTGTGTGGAGAGCTCTGTGGGCAGAGTGTAGGGGACGAGGGGGAGTAGGAGGGGGGCTCCATCTTATGCTAACTGTGATGCTGTCTGACTTTATTCTCTTGGGATTTTTTTGTATAGTTGGGAGTTTTGTCTTGTTTTGTTGGAGCCAAGGCTAGCTTGGAACTCATGATTCTACCTCAGCGCCTGAGTGCTAGAATCACAGGTATATGACAGAGAGCTGACATCTTTCCTTTGTCTCCTCAAGACCCACACATCAACCCAGTGTAGGCCACGCAGACCTCCCTTGCCAGCAGCTCCCCCCACTCCCTTCGCACCTACCCTCCTTCCTAGGAGCCATCTGGCCTCCTCTGTGGCTCAAGGACTGCCTTCCTTCCTCCTTCAGCGCTAGCCAAGCATACGCCCGCCCTTCGTGGTTCAGCTGCGAGTCCTCCAGGGGGCAGCTGCCAGTTGACTGACATCAGTGTCTAAGGACGGCAGCCAACACTGGGTCAGGGGTCAGTAAAAATTCAGCCACTGGCTGTCATCAGACTCCAGAGGGGGTGAAATGACAACAGCGACCCCAGCTCCTTCTGTGTCTCAGACTCAGCTGAGAGCCATGCTTGCAAGCAGGGAGAGAGAGACAGAGACAGAGAGAGAGAGAGAGAGAGAGAGAGAGAGAGAGAATGAACTCTGCCTTAGGCTAGCCTCGTGCTCTCTTACAGGGCACCTCGACGCCTCCCTCATTCCCTCTATGCCAGACAAGTCATCATGGCGTATGACACATGTTCTCACTCAGGTAGAAGCTGAGAATGATGGTGCTGGTCACAAAGAAGTAAAGATAAGAATGAGGGTCAGCAGAGTCTGAGAAGGGGGGAGTGGGGAATGAAGGAAAATAGATCATAGGCACCAAAATACAGCCAGACAGGAGTCAGGCACTACAGTGTTCTGTAATACAGAAACATAGTAATAGCAAACAATGATTTAGCATCACTTCAGATATCTAGATAAAGGGTTTCAAATGCTCCTAGTACAGAAAAATAAATAACTAGGACAGAAACTATATCTATTTTACAGTGTATTAAGTAAATGTGGTTAATAGTTACATAATTTAGATGTAAAACTAGACTTAGACCCTAGTTCAGTTTGACCCCATGTCTTAATCAAGGGAGATATAAACCTGAAAAATTACAGCTGCCGTCCTGTGCCCTCGAGGAAAATCAGTTAGCATAGAGTGGTCTCCAAACCGGAAGGGGCGTGGCCACAATGTGCTGAGAAATAGCCTGGTCCTGCCTGCTTTCCAGGTTAGTCCTTTGTCTCAATCTGTCTTTCTTGGACTGTGACCTTTTTGTGTCTCTTTCCGTCCCAGAGTAAACACGAAGTGCTGAGGGACCGCAGCTGAACCGCACTGAATACAAGCCTGGACCGCAGTTGAGCCGCACTGAATACAAGCCTGTTTGGCTAAGGGCATCTCTCCTGCTCACACCACTCATCCGGTCTCCAAATTCCCTACAAGGGAGAGTGGTGACACAGCTCCTCGGACGCCACAACCTCCCTTCTCTGGAAGCGTTTGTTTTGTTTTATTTCAGTCTATTGGCATGATAATTTTCCCCATAAGAAACATGCTTCCTCTTTTTAATAACTTGACAGCCTATTGTTTAAGCCTGAGGGTAAGGGAAAGACCAGAAATAATTTACAGAGGAAACTTGGCTCAGGTGTCTTCCCCAGATGCTATTGGTATCGTGAGACCATCCAGAGAGGTAATTCACATAAACATATGCTCACACAACAGAATTTCAGTGGGCCTTGTGTTTCTACAAGGGGTTCAAATACTAACATTTGCCATCTGGTCTGCTTGGATGGCCCGGGCATGGTATCTGCCTAGAATCTGGGTTCACTCTGTATTCTTTAGACATTTACAGAACTTAACCACTGTGCTAGGCACAGAGGAGACAAAAATGAAAAACAACACTCTTTTCTCTCATAAGGGAAGCTATGGAATAATAATAATAATAATAATAATAATAATAATAATAATAATAATAATAATAATTGCACTAATAATAGTGATGATGATGATGATGATGATGATGATGATGATGATGATGATGATGATGATAGTAGTAGTAGTAGCACAATGGTGCCGTGAAACAAAACTAAACTTGCCAAGTGACCTGGCAGCGAGGTACAAGGAAGTGGGGAAGGACCCACAAATTCTGCCCGGGCAAGGAGAGGAGCTGTTCACACGGGAAATACCCGAGAAAGGAAAATGATCAGAGGCGAGGGAAGGAACTCAGTGCTTTGACACGAAGCCATAAATCAACGGGATGCGTGAGGGGAGAGTCTCAGGAGCAGCCAGAAAGAGAGCAAGAGACTGCAGCGAGGAGAGCCACGGGATTCCAAGGACAGAAGTGAACACCGGGTCAACAGTAGGGACAGTCTCCGGAGTTGGGCTCCCACCGAAGCCATGGCATTTGGCATTTTAGAAAAAGTCATATATGTGGGTAAATATGAAGTTGTATGTGTGTATGTATGTATGTGTATATGYATATTTCCAAGTTTTCTCACTGCAAGTGTGAAAAGCATAAAGAGGGCGCACCAACCGGTGGCCAGAATGCATAGAACGCAATATCGACAAACTCACCTGCCGCTCGCACATCCCATAACCATACTAGTCAATCGTCACAGTCAATCTGACAGGACCTAAAATCCACCAAGCAGGCAAGGCTTGGGGAGTGTCTGTGAGGGTTTTCCTAAGGGAGGTTAATTTCTGAAGGAAGGCTCACCGTAAATGTGTGTCGCAGCATTCTATGCACTGAGGCTCTAGAATGGATAAAAAGGAAACAGAGAACCAGCCCTCCTCCCTCGCTGCTTCCCGACTAAACCCACCATGGCCTGCTGCCTCCGCCCGCCTCATGACCGACCATCCCTACAACCGTGAGCCAAAGCCTTTTGTTCCTCGAGACATTTGGTCAGATGTTTTGGCCCCAACAACTAGAAAATAACTAATGCACACCACGTTGCTTTATTATTTACAATCCCCCATTTATAAGATGCCGTCATCAGCTTGGGTAAAAATTAATGGTGATGCAGTTATTTTGTCTAATCTACTGCCTGTGTTTCAGTTTTGTTACGTGGTCTTTTGCTGAATTATTTTCTTCCATTGAACAATTCAGGTTAGGACCAGGTATTTCATTTAATTGCTATGGTAAACTTTTGTTGTCCTTGTTTATTTGGCAATGTTTTTTAATTGAGACAGAGAATTGTACACACTTGTCTGCTAACCTTTAAACACGTGGGCTCTTAATCAACAGAGAAACCTTCCAAAATCTTGCTACCTCCTCCAGCAGCATCTGTCTCAGCTGGACTCTGCAGTTTAGAACCATACACACACACACACACACACACACACACACACACACACACACACACACACACACATAGAGATTCACTTGGCATTAAAGTCTGTGAAACAACCACATCCTTCCCTAAGAAAAGCCCCAATTTGGGGCTGGAGAGATGGCTTAGCAGTTAGGAGTACCGGCTGCTCTTCCAGAGGACCCAGGTTCAATTCCCGGCACCCACATGGCAAATCTGGGACAGTCACTGGTTTCACATGGAAAAAAAAATCACTTTGATCTACGAAGTGAAAAGCAACATAAAGAGCATCCTTATCTGTAACCTGGATCTCAACACGGTGAATCATAAGGAAGGCATTCTTCCTCCCACTTCATAACCACAGAACATGGCTGCGGCTCGATATAGGAACCACAAATGGCAGCACTTGAGTGCTGAATCCAGATCTTCAGAGAACAGATCAATCAGGTTCCGAGTGAAGTTTCTGATGGTATGATTCTGTCTCTCATTCTTAACTAGACATACTCTTAACTAGAAGGTATTTGCATCACATCACCTTAATCATTATCTCATCTAAGCATCCCTGATGGAGTTGGGATGAAGGGTATCATGTGCCAAACAGACTAGAACTGACCAGGGAAGCTGAAGACCTCACCTGGAAATGGCACTTTGGGAACACAGCCAGGTCCAGTCTACTCTGCAGCAATTAGAGAAAGCCTCAGAGCCTCGGGAGTTCTGCTAAGGTCCGAAGGCCTAGACGCCGTGTGTTCCTGAGGCACAGTTAAAACTATATCTTTGGAGTAAGGACACTATATTCAAGGCTGCACATAATATCTCATCCGTCAGTCTTGGCCATAGCCTTTTGAGATAGTATTATTATTCTTGGCTTACTGATGGAACCTGGAGAAGTTGAAGGAATTGCCCAGAATCATGAGCAGGTCTAGCCACCACCAGCCAGTCAACTCTTTTCTCTCCACATCAGTGATTAAAGCTTTGATTTTAAAAAATGCCTTCAAACTGTTGACTAAAATTATTTATATCATTCTGACTAGCTTTATCCTTCTCAATCCTTATTTTTGTATACCTCTATTCAAATATTAAAAGATAAAAAGAAAAGGACTGAACATGATGGAATGATGTCCCTAGAATATAAACAAACGGAAAGGCCTGAAGATGCTGTTAAATCAGCTGATGGACAAGGAAACATAAACTTTGCTTCCAGCCCCTGGGCAGATGGGAACCACAAATGATCGCAGGATCCCTTGCTGGAGATCAGTACCCAAGGTTTCCTGGTAGGCTTTGTTATACTTTTAGAGATGAGAAGAGCTAGTTACAGGGCTCCCAAGAAAGGCTCATTGTAAACCAATATTATTAGCTAATTATCTGCTAGGGCCAAGCAAAATAGCCAGACAGGGCTAAATTCCATAGAACTGTGTGTCTAACCTCCAACCCCAGATGGGTAGGAGGGCAGACAAACCTTGCAATCTCTTTCTGCTGACCACAAAACTGGGGGAGTTTTTGTTTTGTTTTGTTTTGTTTTGTTTTGTTTTAATGTTTACTCCAAAGTCTACACTGGCCCTATCTCTACAGTTATTCAACCTTTTCTCTTTGTAGAGGATCAAAGTTTAGCCTTAGACACCAGCTTTCCAGACCCTTCCTTCTCACTTCAGGGACTTTGGAGGGAAAAGCTAGAACCCTGAGGTCAGAGCTATTAGCATTGTCTAGGATTCCTTTCCAGAGGGGAAGCTGGTTTTGCAGTTGCATAATACCAGGAGAGACTGGGGAGAGGGGGTGGTGATTGGTGGCCTCTGCTCTTCCAGCTCAGAGAGTGAATGGGTTTTATTGAATTAAGCCTAAATAATACAAAACAGTTGCTGGAGTTGAAATTTAAAAGTAAAATATGTCTACCAGAGAGATGGGCAAGGTAGGCAGCGTGCAGGTGTGGAAGAGCATTCTTCCAGGTGTACCCCTTGGAATAGACCCCCACCACACACCCCAAACCCACCCTTATCTTTCCTTAAAAGAATTGTCTAGAAACTCCAGCCTATTCTGATCACACCAATCTCCATTCTCCCTGCCTGTTACTGAAACACGGACCAGTCAGGCCCCTTGACACTGCTTTCTTCTCAGTCTCTGGTGACCTCGAGGCTTGAACCGTTTTCCGGCTGGGGAGATGTCCTCTTGCTGAACAGAGGAAGCATTAGCTACTGGCCAGTTTCAGACCCAGAGCCTCCCAAGCCATCAGGAAATCCGGGGGTCATGGGAAGCCAATCCCTTTGAAAGCCCATTCCTCTAAATTAAAAGTGAAACAGAGCACCCTTGGGTACGCCGCTTCCAGGGCGGGATCTGTGGCCTGCTTAAAGTTAGCCCTCTTCCTGACAGAGTCCCTTTCCTCTCAACTGTCAAATGGTCTATGAAGGCAGGAAACCCAAAGTCAGCTTCCACTTGGAGCAAGCTTAGGAACTGACGCATTCAGCCAGGAGGCCAAGGCGAATATTTCATTCACACCTGACCTGTTCTTCCTCTATTCCCATGGATTCTCTTCATTTTCTCTTACCCTACAATTCCAGAGACAGAGCTCAAGGCTCCAGTAAAAGGAAAAGAAAGAAAGAAAGAAAGAAAGAAAGAAAGAAAGAAAGAAAGAAAGAAAGAAAGAAAGAAAAGAGAGAGAAGGACAAATTCAGATGACCACAGCTCCTTGACCCTGTTCTAGCTCTTGTAGCTTGAAGTAGTCGCAGCCAGTATCAGGGTATGAGGGGTGCTTTGGAAAATACCAAGGTGTATACAAGCACAAATGACTGCCGGTTAAACACCAAAGGGAGGTTTGCAGAGCCTGCTAATGAGAAATTTCTACATTCCAAAAGCAAATCCTTACACACGCCAGGCAATGATCTTTAAAATTTTAAACAATTCTTAATAATAGTCTGGTAGTATGTACCACCAAAATCTTGAAAATAATAGTATCATTGGGTTTGTAGATTGAAAAATTAATAATAGCAGCAGCAATAACAACAAAAATACATTACACGCCTTCCAGGCATGAGACTGTGATAGGTGGTACTGATTCTTCTACCCAGCATCCTCCAAACCTGGGCTTACTCAGTTCAAGAGTTGAAGTGGAGTAATTGAGTTAATAGATAATGTGTAGTAAATGTGGCTGTTAGTCTTGGGGCATTTCTGAGCTTATAGAAGACTTCACAAAAGACCAAAGTAAAGAAATAAAAATAAAAAAAATAAAAAAGAAATAGGTCCAAGGTCAGTCGCATTGCTCTGAGGCCAGAGCTCGTCAGCGCCAGGGGAAGCCGCCATGTCTTTAGGTTAGCAGTTTTAGCACAGTTGAGGTCCTGAGGAGTGGGACGGGTACAGATGTCACTAAGAATTTCAAAACTCGGGCTTCCTCAGAAAGCTGCCTTGAAGCTGCTGTCGAAGCTGACTGGAAAGAAACCAGCAGCAGACCCTAAGAGAAGAATCGGAACGAAGACTGAAGAACCGTTCACTCTTACAACTCGTCTCTCCCAAAAGACCATCGGTTCAGTCGCAAGTCCCCAGTGTAATCGCTCAGTCTAGGCCCGCGCAGTGGAAATACTGCCAGGAGACTCGCTGATCCTCAGGCTGGGCCTATCCCAAAGGCCACTAGAAAAGCATCCCGTGAGGTAAGACAAACAAACAAAACCAGCATATCCAAAAGGGAGAGGTACGCATTTGTATGGAGTAAACACTGGCAAACTGTGAGCTTTCTGTCAGCCAGTGACCAAACACTTCAGACATCAAGGACAAGGAGGGGAAATAGAAACTGTTCAAAGCCAAGCTTAATGAAAGCCCAAGGGTATTCATTATGCACACCACCCCAGCAATAAATACTCCAGGAGTAAATCAAATGGACGACGCTGCAGAGGAATGAAGACATGCACAGAGTAATCAGGGGAAAGGGAGTCAAGCGCTCTGCTTGGTGCAAAGCCATCTGGAACGCACCAGAGGAGGGTGGATAGGCATGGGATAGACAGAAAGCACCAGGCTGGATGGCCAGAGATTGCCCAGGGCATGCAGAGAAGCAGGCAAAGCCAAGCAGGGTGATGGGAAATAAATCAAATAGACACGAAAAAAAAAAAACAAAAAACAAAAAACAAAAAAACAAATCCGGGGAGGCGAGTGCAAAGTGACAAGGCCTTCGTGAACGGCCACCTGTGTGGTCAGAGCTTTTATCACACAATAATCTAAACATTAATCTAAGTCCTCCATGTTAGCAGACGGTAAAGAAGTTGTGCCTTCAGCTGGTTGCAAGATCTTAACTGCAACCCTCCAGATCTCTCAGAGGACCCCCCCCACCCCCCGCCAGGGTTCCAAAGGGCACAGTCTGCTTCAAGGATCATGGAGACTGAGAAGTCAGGGTCAGACACACCTGGTCTAGGAGAAGACAAGGACAGAAATGAAGCCTGTCTGAGGACGGAGATTCTAATGACCTCGGGGTAGCGAAGATCACTGAAGGACAGAGACCGGTGGTCTCTAACCATACATTAAAATATCTAATACATGCTGGAAATTGGGCTCGAAGTTTCATGTACAGAAACTCCAACTTCTTAAAATGTGTAAATTTTGTTACTACCACGAGTTGTTATTAGGATCTAGTGATAGTAATGGTAATAATCAGAAACGTGTGTCAATCAGTCACCACGCCACAAGTCTTAATGGATGTTAATTTGTTTCATTCCCATATAACTCTATGAAGTTGGGACCATCACTAGCCTAGTTTGGGGCAATGAGAAAGTAATGACGCTGGGACTGTGCTAAGCCACCGAGGTGCTGTCCGCAAGGCTGGGAGCACTGGGAGATGTCCACACCTGCATGACTAGAAGACCCATATACTTGCCTTTGAACCCCACATATCCCCAGCCTCTTAGGTAGGCTCCCAGTATTTAGATATCCAAAATTAAGTGTCCTGGATAGGACAATTCTAAGCAGCGACTCTAACCACCACCAGGCCTTGAAGCTAGCTGCATAGATTATGGTACAGATAAATTAAAAAAAAGAAAAGAAAAGAGGGCCTGTGCCCAGTTAGCCCACACACAGCTGTTCAATGTAGAATGCAGTGTCAACAAGTTAAAGCCAACATCCTCTTGTTTGTTCATTTTCTTCATTGGTGTCTTATCTACATGGGATTTTTTTTGGTGGGTGGGGAAGGGTTGGCATTTGCCCCACATTTGGAGTGTATGCAGCTGCAGAAGTCCTGACGTTGAGTAGAAAAAAAATAAATCCTTCAATATTAGAAAGGCAAGTTAAATATACTTTTTTATTATTGAGAAACAAGAACGCATAGGTGTGGGAAGAGAGCCAAGTTATACACTGAAGTGTGTATACACCAAGTATACACCGACGCACAAATGATCAGCCGCTGAAGAGAACAGTGAGACCCAAGCTCCAGCTACAAACTCACCTGTGTGGACGTCAGTCAGGGGAGACCCAGGCAGGGCCAGGAGGTGACCAGTGTGAGACGTGTGAGACGTGTGAGACGTGTGAGACGTGTGAGACGTGTGAGACGTGTGAGACGTGTGAGACGTGTGAGACGTGTGAGATGTGTGAGATGTGCTCTCCTGCCAGTCTTCCCACCTCCCAGGGGGCCTAAGTGCACACACACACAAAAAAAAGAATCATAATCCCTTTTCCTTTCCATTAATTTTCAGGCAACAGAAGCCGTACAATATATAAATTATCACTGGAGGTTTTTCTACAGCAGGAATAGCTTAAGTTACTGGAAGCAAATATCTAACATATATAAGTGGCAACGCCCACTGGTCCTTTGACTTCTGTAACCTCCTGTATTACAGAGCCCAACACCAACAGCAAGGCCCAAGAACACAGGCTAGCTTCTTCATTGAGCATCCAAAACCAGCATCATTAAGCTCCTCTTTGTGCTTCTCCCACAGACTTGGAAGAGCACTCCCATGCTGCTCCCACTACCTACCAACCAAGGAATGTGCTCCCCATACACACAACCCAGAAGGCTCAGCATGAAAACAATTTGGGTATTCTTCAAATACTACTGTAGAGTCAGAACAAGTTTTGTAGAATCTATACAGACAGGAGCAGGAATTTCCCTGAGCATCAAAACCACAAAGAACCAGAAACTGATTCAGTTTCACAACTGATTCTAGGCAGCAAAGAGGCCTGTTTATTCCTTTAGAGGACACATGGAACAAATGCATGGACTCCTGTACCCACACCCATATGCCACACTGTCTATACATTTAGGTCACTCTCAAACACCCTTCCTCTCCCAGCTGTGGGATGGAGGTGCCCAGGCTTAAGGATGACAAGACTCTAAATTGTCCCCAAGAGAACACTTCAGCAGAAACCCACAAATGGTGCTAGAATAGTTGGCTACCAAGCCCCTATGGCGTACGTCATGAGGCCCTGGAGGCTGAAGCCTTCAGATGAGATTGACATTGAAGCACACCAAATTACCTTCAAATATGTTGGTCTAAGACAGCGAGCAAACATTATGTCCTACTGAGTGGAGGGTTATAAGTCTGGGAACACCTCACTGTTCACTGGCTGGGTCATCTTGTGAGACTGTAGCCATCTAAAGGCTGAAGGAGGTTGGGTGGTGGGGCTCAGGTCTCACTTTCTGTCCCAGAACTGCCATCTTGCTGGGTGTGAACAACAGTCTATTGCCTCCTTTTGAGGGAACTTCTTGTACTCACCTACATACCAAAAGCTGATTCTGTAGTTATCAGAAAATAATCATTCAATTAATAATCAATCAATCGGTTACTCCTCTACTCAGGTCACCATATACCAACAGGAAGCAGCCAAAGAGAGAAAGGATTTTAGGTCACGATCTACCATGGCAGAGCACCCTTGGTGATGACAGTTGTTGCCATGGTAGCAAGGAGCATTCAGCTACTTGCTCATATCTTGTCCTAACAGGAAGAAGGCAGGGGAAGAGGACAAACGTGGAGTTGTCCATAGCCCTCAAGTCCCACCTCCCAGAGACCTACTTCCTCCAGACGGACCCCACCTCCTGAAGGATCCACCACCCATCTGAATTTCCAGCCACCCACGGCATTTCCAGTGGGAGGCCTAATGTTCAGGCACATGAAGGAACCTGTGAGGGACAGTCCTCATTCCCAGTAACAATCCATGATGCAGGCTTGTTCATCGTGGGAACACCCTGGGCAGGACACCAACAGTACCCTGCAGTGCAAGCTGCATCTGGCCAAGTTCTAGTCATCTTCAAAGTCTCTTGACAAGTGCGAACAACTGTCTAAAGACCACACACAAGAAGCAGCCTTGGTAGAGGCCAGGGCCTGCAAACCTCTCTCTGTGTGAAGGCCAGAGAATAAATATCTTGGGTTTCAAGGGCTAGAAATTAGTATATGTTCTGGCAAGAGGAAGGAGACCACAGAAGATAGGCAAATACATGAATGTGGCTGTACTCCAAAAAAAAACTACTTACAAAACTGAAATTGGGCCAGACTTGCATCACAGAGCAGGGTCTGCCATCCTGATACGAGACAGAGATGTTTTCTCATGAAGAAATATCTAGAAAACTTGACTTTGCTAAACATATGAATGCAGTTTAGATTAATAACATTTAAAGTCTACTTTTGGGGAAATCTTTTTTTGTTGTTTTTTTTTGGGGGGGGGCAGTCGAGACAGGGTTTCTCTGTATAGCCCTGGCTGTCCTAGAACTCACTCTGTAGACCAGGCTGGCCTTGAACTCAGAAATC
>BDUI01000147.1:415722-427500 GCA_002335545.1 Apodemus speciosus
GGTACTTTCCGCCTTGTCGCTAACACCTGATCAATCTCTCAGCATCTACAATGGACTTTCCTGGGGCTGGAGAGATGGCTCAGCGGTTAAGAGCACCGACTGCTCTTCCAAAGGTCCTGAGTTCAAATCCCAGCAACCACATGGTGGCTCACAACCATCCATAACAAGTTCTAACACCCACTTCTGGTGTGTCTGAAGACAGCTACAGTGTACAGTGTAAGTACACCGTACTTACATATAATAAATGAATAAATCCATTTTTTAAAAAATGGACTTTCCTGTCCCACCCCTTGCTTTTTTTTTTCTTAATTTGGTCCTGTAGTTTGAGCCAATAATATTTACTAACTTCTTCCCGTAAAATATAAAATTTTATTTTTGTATCTATGCTACTTTACTCATGTATATCTTACTTATAATTTTAAATAGACCAATTGGATTTGTAATATTATTTCTATTTAAATGTTAGTCACGGATGAACCAGGTAATAACATTTGTCTTTCCCACACAATGTGTTTTAGTCTCTCTGAAAATAATTTTGGCCTCGCTTTCATTTAAAATTTTCTATGTGTGTATTGTTAACTGAACGCCTAGATCTGTAAATCTCTCCGGGCATTTGGGACATAGGACACTCCCTCCATTTCATCCTCCTGAGTTGGTGGGAGAGTCTGGCAGCTTCTAGCCTGTTCCACTCTGCCTCGGCTTCCTTCCTGGTGTCTCCCTTCACCTGCTCTTCTGAAGACTCCTTCTGCTTCCAGATTTCTGTGTCTTAAAGCTCTCCCTTTCTTGGTTTAATACCCTTATACACGTGGAACACACACACCAGCTGTTTCCTAAGACCTTTCTGGAAAGGAAGTGGTTTTAAGCATTTGGATCTGATGGTGTGTTTGTTCTTTCCTTACGTCCTTCTGGTATTTTGAATGGCTGTTGAAGGTCAAGGCTACAAGGATAGCCACTGTGTCTCTCTAGAATTTAAAATGTGAGAACCCACACCTTTCTGCTCCTACTCCTTCTGTGGTCTCCTCTTCAAGTTCTAGAATAGAAACTTTGCTCTCGATATTCCAAAATCTCATCACAAGGTAGCCTTCGTGTGGGCCAATTCCCATCCAGTCAGATGAATCTCAGTGAGTTCTTCCAGGCTGGAAACATTCCTACAGAATTCTCTTAACCCATCTGTTTGCAAAGCGTTCCTTTACCCCTACTTTAACAACTTTTATTATTCAGACTTAGAACCCTTGAACTAGTCCTTAGATTTTGTATTAGTGTCTCGCCCCCACTCTCCATCACTTTTTATTTTTGCTGTATTTCAGGTAGATTTACACACTCTTATATTTAAGATTTCTTTTCAAGCTTCCTTCTTCCCGTTATATTTTTAATTTCTAAAAATCTAATTTATTTGTTCACTGAATGTTCCATTTCTTTTTCTTTTCTTTTTTTAGTATAGAATAGAGTTTATTCAGGGCATGGAGGAGGAGTCAAGAGGGTAGTAGAGAGAGAGAGAGAGAGAGAGAGAGAGAGAGAGAGAGAGAGAGAGAGAGGAAGAGAGAAACAGAGAGAGAGACAGAGAGACAGAGAGAGAGAGGATTAGTAGAGGCCAGCCATGAGTACATGGGGGGTGGGGAAGGGACGAGTGGGCAGAGCAGGAGCAGGAAGGCAAGAGCAAGAGAGAATGTTCCTTTTCAGATAGTTCCTTGTTCTTATTTCATGGTAGTAATATTTTCTCTAGCTTCTTGAAGGATACTAATAATAGACCTTAATTGTTTTCCCCTGTACTAGAGACTGAACCCTGAGCCTTATACCTGCTAGGTAGACACTCTATGACTGAGGCAAATCCTAATCCCCTATAGGTTTAAATTTTAAAAATGTTCATCTCCTGGCCTAACCTCTCCAAGATGCTTTGTATCTAAGCGTCCTCTCCTTCTCCTTCCTCTTCTTCCTCTACACCCACTCCCCTGTCAGATGTCTTAGAATCTTTGATCAAATCCTCTTATTCTGGGTGTGACTGAAAAACTGATTTTAGACTTGGCTTGTTCTCAAATATGATAACATCGTCATCCTAAAACCTTATCTCAGTATCCCAGTAATTGTCTTTCAATCAAGCTGTCTAGAGGAGCCAGTGAGAAGAAACCTCACTGAACAGTGGATGGGTTGCCACTATAGGTGAAAAACAGGGAATCGATAGGCAAAGCCCAAAGCAGACTAAATGTAGACAAACCCCTCCCTAGATTTCCTTCCTTCTGATAGCAGTGGGCTGGTCTCCCCCATCCACCTGTGACTACACACCTGCCTGGAGGGTCTTACTCTCTCCAGCCTGAGAGCTTTCTTCTCCTGCCCTCTTGGAAGTGTTAACAACTCCTGCAGTAGTCTACAGTTGTCTGTCGGTTTCCTAACACTGTACCCTCTTTACAAGGGGCCCTTTGCCAGTGTTCCCTCTGTTACTGTATTTGAGTGTGCTATCTTCTTCCTGCTGGAACCTCGTACTACACAGTTGAACATGGCAGGGCTCATTGAGGGCAGACTGCAAAGGCTATCACACACACTAGCTCAACTGTGACAAACTTTCTGTCCACATTTGGAGGGGACTCAGAGAGAACGGAATCCAAACTTGGGGGTACTGGCCCTACAGCTCAGTGGTAGAGCATTTGTCTGGTATCTGTGAAGTCATGAGTTTGACCTTAGCACTAGAAAAAGCCAATTTGCTTTACAGATAAATATATTTAGTTACAAAACAACCTCAATCTTTCAGGCATAGATAAGTTAGTCATGGATTTTCTTCAGAATTCAGAGTTCAAAGTTCTGTCTCCTGATGAGTCCACAGGACTGCAAGGACACAGAAAGTCCACTGCATTTCCTTTTTTAGAAGTTCCAAAGCAAAGGTCTTGCTCTCAGCTTCTCTTCCAGCTCCATATGCAGAGATTTTCTCCCCCATGTAAAGAGGAACGTGAAATAATCATCAAACAAGAGTACACAAACCGGTCACCATCCTCCTTGGACAGCAGAGGCCACATGGGAGACCAAGTCAGCAAAGTACAATTCTAAGTTAAGAATAGTCTCTTTCCTACTGACTTTCCAGTTCCCTAACAAGTGAGCGCCAGGCTCTGGCAGAAACTTGGCACGCAGAGGTCAGAATGTCTCCATGGCACGGCAGGCCCTGGCAGAGCTCCCTTAGGACAGGGCACAGAGGTGCCAGAAAGCCTGGGTACGTCATCACCRCTGTCAGGTTCTGATCAGCAGATAAGATTAGCGAGGGGCCTTTCATCTTCAGGTCATGGTTAGCAGCCCTGAGCCAGAGCGAAGGCTGCTCCTTGTGGAGATGGTGGGAAATGAGTGGGTGCACTCAGCCCACGCCTTCCCAGATGAGGGCCATCTGACCAGATCCACCCATGCAATGGGCACAGATGAATGGGGACAGATTCCTGTGTTTGCGATGGGAAGGCTGAAGAGAAACTAAAACGCACACACTCTGCCAGAGAGCTTGGCCCAATTACAATACAATGTTACAACAACCTGAAAATGTTATTTTCACACTGGCCACTCTAGCCAGAAGCTTCCAGTGCATAGCAAAGGCCCATTCACAGTGTACTGGAGACCGAGGACCAGAAGAGCGTGAATGCCCTCCCTTCATGGATGAGAACTTCTGCATGGACAAGTTCTACTTCAACATACTACTGAAGATTTCCATTWGCCGAGCCTTCCAACACCCAAACACTTTCAATCAGCTCTTTCTCCTGCTAACAGGTACTTACACGAATGAGCAGCAGCAGCAACAAGAAAATCTCTAATTCTGAAAAGAATCACTCTGTAGGCCTTGCTAATACAGTGCTTTAAGTAGTCACTAATATCACCTGCCGCATTCCCAAGACTCAGGGAATGGGGACAAAGGTGGGAGGCAGGTGAAAGACAGAGAATGGCTAATATACTGTGTCAATGTGACAAGGAAAACCCGGGGCTACAAATCTAAACAAAATGATGGCCACTCACAATTACAGGTCAATAAAACCCAGTGAGCTAAAGTACACAAAACCCTTTGCCTCCCCAACCCCTATGAGTTTTTCCCATGGGGGGTGGGGGTGGGGGGGAATGAAAACACAATCAAACCCAAGGTTTGGAGCTTCCTCGGGGGACTTGCTGTCTACAAACAGGGATTTGAAAACTGACCGAGTAAGCTGGGTGTGGTGCACACGCCTTTGATCCCGACACTAGGCAGGCAGATCTCTGTGAATTCAAAGTCAGCCTAGTCTATACAGCAAGTCCCAGGCCAGTCAAGGCTACATAGTGAGATATAAAGACTTTCCCTGGTTGAYGAATCTTTTGCAAACTCCAGAAATTACATTGGGGAAAATGTTCTTTATTTGGAGGAGAATAAAGGGGAAATGAAGGAGGAGGTGCCAGTCAGATCTCAGTAAAGTCAAGCAGGAAGTGGCAGGGCCTTCTTCCTTATCTCCATTATCACCTKAATTTTTAAGTGGTCCCAGGTAGGCAGAAAGTATCTGATCTCTCAGAGAGGAAGAAAAACAGATTRCTCAAAGCATCTGCCTTATTTTCCTTTGTGTAACATTATAAATATAACGTAAATGCACACACAGCTTCACAAAGGTAAAGGGAAGAAAGCTACCCRGGTGGAAAAGCAGCCATCTATGGATGGTTGTTGTGGAGAAGACCTCAACATTTTCAGCATGGCTTGGTTTTCTGTGCTGAGAATGTATTTATCATTCTTCATAAACAGTAAACAAGGAGATAATCTTCAGACTAACTCAACCACATTCAGAAACTGTGTTGTGCAAGAAAGGCCGAAGAGAAAGGGCCGGGACAATGCTTGYGAGTTGCTGCTTTCCTTGTTTTAGGAAGAGGAAACAGAAATGTTAAGACGCCAACCTGACTGCCAGTCTTGAAAACGTGGTCAACCTCTCAGCACAACAAAATTCCTAGATGAAGACTCTGAAGAAAGAAGCCCCCASTGGACAAAAATCCCAGGGAAAGAAGAGGTATGGTTGGAAACAGCTCCCAAAGTCCCTTTGAAGCCAAATGGATCACACAGGGTAATGCTGCACGCCAAGCAGAGGTATGGCCAGAACCAACCAGAGCAAGGTGCTCCGTCACCTTCACACAGTAGGATTAGCTGTGAGGAATCATGTGTTGCATGTGGCACATGTTCTAGGGCCACAGCCACTGTGAAGGTAGCAGTGAGCATATAACCCACAGCCCAGGGCAAGCACACCAGGCTGGGTTTTCATACGCTTCTGTTTTCTCAACTACACTGCAAAAAGCTCTGCCTAGAAAATCTTCAGAGTCCTATCCAATTCTATCTATCTATCTATCTATCTATCTATCTATCTATCTATCTATCTATCTATCTACCTACCTATCTACCTATCTTTTTACCTATGTATCTAACTAGATATTCATATATATGCATATATATATATATATGAATAAAAAGTTAAACCTATGATCTAACTCCAACCACTGTTTCTCTCAGATCCATTAAACAATTGCCCCAGCATGTTGAACTGGTCTACCAGACATTGCTTCGGGGCTTAAAATTACGTGAGCTAATGCAGAGATGTAAAATCACTTTTGTAATCTGCGTAGGATTGYGCTTACCTACTCACCCTCAATTATCTTTGAAAAACAGACAAGTCTATTTACTGTATCATCTAGGTTCCAGATGGGGCCAAACCTTCCCTCCCTCTCATTAAAAGCGAATCCCCAGTTCTTGGGTGGGAGTCATAATAACTGGGGGGATTTGGTGGTCTGCACTAGAAGCTTTCGAACTGGGCACACGGGCTTTATTTCCTAGAAACAGCTTTTGTTAGGCAGGGAAGGAAGGCTGTATTTATAGTTAGAATATATAAATGGGTTTTTGMAAATTAAACAGAATTGTCTCTGAAAAGCAACCAGTAAAGAGGTTCTATATTATTTGCTTACAAGAGAAAATTCAAAATGCCAG
Source organism: Apodemus speciosus (assembly GCA_002335545.1). NCBI lineage: Eukaryota > Metazoa > Chordata > Mammalia > Rodentia > Muridae > Apodemus > Apodemus speciosus. Next base: position 421,670 of record BDUI01000147.1, read on the forward strand.
TAAAACCCCATTGGTGCTGCAGACAGGTACATTTTTATCAAAATGGGCCAGCAGAGTGAATCGAGCCACCCAGGAGATCACACGTCCACCCCTTAACAATATTAACTGAGACAATCTCAGAGACAATGACAGTGCACACAGTTATAAATACAGGCTGCAGATAAATCACGATTATCAAACCCAAAAGCTGTTTGGAAAGAATAAGTCAGAAATGAATTTAAATGCACGGCTTAGAGGTCAAGTTCTAACGTTTCATCTGGTTGCAGCCCACGTCTCTACTCTGGAGAGTCTATGTAAATAGCATCCAGCCACTCTCCTGCCTCCTTGGCTGTCTCTTTTGTCCATGGCGGAGGCTCTATGGACTAGAGATTCACTGACAGCTCCTCTCCTCCATTCTTCATGGGACCAATCACAGTCAGGGGGTGGGGGGAGATAAACCAGAAAACTCTTTGAGATCTCTAAGGAGGTGTCATTCGTTATGGGCAGGTATTCCCAAAGCCTGTGTCACAGACCTTCTTCCTCATTATTGTTTTAATAGCTCTTATTTTAAAAACCAATTTTTGAATACATTTTATGTATTTCTAATGAGTCATTTGTTTGACAAGCCTTGGGTTATCTGCTTGCTCTCAGTTGTGATCTGAAATGTTAATTTGGTTAAGAATACATGTGTAGTATGTTTTGGGAGGGTTTTGTTTGTTTTAGATTTGGTTCTGGTTTTTTTTTTTAAACCCGTTTCCAGAGAAGTGTATCTAAGTGTACATCTTAGTCCAAGGTAATAAAAGAGTCTGTTTACCTTCCTGCCTTAGCAGGCTCCAAGTCCTAAGGAAGCCAGTGAGTGAGTCATCTTTTTCCTGAGTGTCAAGTCTTCACAGAGCTAGTTGGCTTATTTCTACACTGGAGCTGCATCGCCCATTCCCACCCCAGCTCCAGCACTGCTCGCCCTTCTCCTGAGGACAGAAAAACATTGTCCGAATTCTGTGTCGCGCCCATTTCTTAGACTAAGAGAAGTGTGGACTGGAAAGTGAGGTGGACCAGCTCTGACATTAGAGTTTGCTATCTTTATTTTTGAATAACTCATCACTAAGAAACCAGAGGGCACTAATTTYACTCTGGGCTTTTGGGGCGGAGAGGAGTGGGATTTGGTTTGGCTTTCTTAATGTTTTATAACCATGATTCCTTTAAACTTCATTCTAAACGTAATGTAAGAAACTGAACACAGGACAGTAAAGAGGGGCTGAGGAGGGGAGGCAGGGGCTGAAGAACTATTCCCAAGGCTATTGGTAAGCTGGGAACTGAGGGATTTAGGAAAATGAAGATAGTTTTAGATTCATAGGTAAAGTGTATAGAAATGGTGAACAAACTATCTGAAAGTCCTCGGCAGGAGGAAACTTTAAGGAATTATAGGGGTCAGGCTGGTGCTTAATCATGGCTTCACCAGCTCTCCCACCATGACCGTCAGGACAGCTGCCTCCTGAGCTCTTCACCCCCAACTTGTCCGTCACCTCTAGGATGCCATCCGACTCTCTCAGTGTTGCCCCTCTGTCACGGTCTCTACTTCCTCTCCCATCGCCTCAGTCTTCTCCACTCCCTTAACCACGTCCTCCCCACATCAACCTTGTCCTCCATCACCTCCGCCATCTTCCTCACCTTATCCATCCCCTCCTCCATAATTCTACTGCATCTCCACCTGCATTGCTGCACTGCCACATGCATTGCTGCCTGTACCACGRTCCTGACTGCCTCTTCCTCTTCCACCATGTGGTGCATCTTCGTAAGCTCCTGTGTACCTTCGTGCACTTCCCCCATGACACCCACTCCACCCCACCACCTCACGATAGCTCTGCACTGCCACCACACACTCCCTCAYTCCTAGGGCCTTTCCTTTTCTGTAACAGTCCTCCTCATTTAGAGAGTGCAGGGAGAGCAGTTTCGCAATCCTTCTGCTCCTTCCTTGGTTTCTTGCTTTCTTTCCCCTACTCTCAGCATTTTGGTTCTCTTCGCACCCCTGCATCCTATGGGTGATTTTACACTGATTCCCTCCCTTTATAAACCCAGCAGAGACTCCACTCTCGGTCCATGTTTTAAACTTCAGTTTATGCATTTGGTAGCTTCAGTGGTAAAGCACTTGCATGGCAGTGTGAAGCCCAGGCCCAATTCCCAACCCCAAAGTGAAGGTAAATAGTAGATGAGTTTGCAAAGCTTCTTTAGATGTTATGGAAACCTGGGCCTGAGGAGAAGGTGGGTGTGGWGGTTTGTATATGCTTGGGCTTGGGAGTGGCACTATTGGGAGGTGTGGCCTTGTTGGAGTTTGTGTGTCACTGTGGGCATTGGCTTAAAGACCCTCTTCCTAGCTGCCTGGAAGCCAGTATTCTGCTAACAGTCTTCAAACGAAGATGTAGAACTCTTAGCTCTGCCTGCACCATGCCTGCCTGGATGATAATGCTCCTGCCTTGACGATAATGGACTGAACCTCTGAACCTGTAAACCAGCCCCAATTAAATGTTGTCCTTATAAGAGTTGCCTTGGTTATGGTGTCTCTTCACAGTAGTAAAACCCTAACTAAGACAGTGGGCCTGGAATAAAAATCAATAAATGTGTCCTCCCTCTCCTCCAACAGCTAGNTGATAATGATCATCAATATATTGCATACAGCATATAGAATATAGCAACTCTACAGAAATGACTGAGGTATATAAGGGGAAAATTTTGTTCTTGAGGAAAGGCCAAGTAGTGTTCATTAATCTCACCTACCACAATAATAAGTGAAAATGCTCCTACTGTGTGTTAGGATCTCAGAGACCTCCCAGAACAACCTGTGACAGACAGCAGCCGACCATGGCCAGGCCTCTCTCTGTCCTCTCACTCAGCTTTGTTTGTCTCTTTCCTCTTATTGACTTATGATTATATATTTTATATTGGTCTCATGTGACTTGATTTTGGTCTGATGGCATATTGTCTACTCCCACTGGACTACAAATGCCATAAGAGCTTTTACATCTGTTTTGGCTCCTGCATAGCTCTATTCCCAGAGCTGAGGATGGCACTTGGCACAAAGGATTTGTTTCATAACTGTTAGGGAAGGCAGGGGCTTGGGACTTAACGCTTCCAGTCACTAACATTGCAACAAGTAATCCCCAAATTTCTTATCACTGATTACTTAAAAATAAACCAGAAGAACACCTTGAGAGCCTTAAGCTCTCCAAAAGCAAAGGACCATCTGGAAAGTACAATTAGGTGTTCTTTCCTGACCCAAACTCAACCAAAGCTAAAAGGTAAACTCGATAGTCAAGGCAGCTAGCAGCTTCATGGATCAATCCATCCTGAGTTTGGGGCCACACAGTGCACAGCCTTTAACTGAACCAAAGTTAAAAGCAAYAGTAACATACTGCAGTAAACACTTCTTCCCTGATGGATCTGAAAAGGAGAATGTTTTGTGCCCAGCCCTAACATCACCTTGGGTAGAATCGTTTCCAAGCTACTTTAATAAAACCTCTTCTGCAGAATCAAGGACCACAGGTCTTTGTTCGCTTCCTATGACCCTCCAGCTGCATATCCCTACTTCTCTACATTATTAAAAGCTCACTTACACTTTTCTCTGGTATCTGCTCTATTCTTTGGAAAGATGACCTAAAGAAGGTATCCCCAACGTTGGGTCACCCCACCCAAGCACTAATTGTGATATCTACTTCCCTGGTGACATAATTAGTTAATATGTATTCTTGGGGGGGAATGTCTATGGGCTAAATAATTAATTGTACTYCTAAACAATATACATGACTGTTGTGGTTTGAATGAAAATGGCCCCCATAGACACATAGGGAGTAGCACTTTTGAGAGGTATGGCCTTCTTGGAGTAGGTTGTGGCCTTCTTGGAGTAGGTGTGGCCTTCTTGGAGGAAGTGTGTCCAGGTCCAGGGTTGCTCTCCCTTCTTGCTGCCTGCCCGTCTGGATAAAGACCTCTCACCATGTCTGCCTGCCTGCCTCCATGCTTCCTGCCATGACCATAACGGACTAAACTTCTGAACTGTAAGCCAGCCCCAAGCAAATGTTTTTCTTGATAAGAGTTGCTGTGGTCATAGTGTCTCTTCACAGCAATAAAACCCTAARACAATTGTTAATATAAGTATGAGGTTATCTGTGTAAAGTGAAATTTATTTTTATGCATTTCTTTGACTTTAGATTTCAGCCCAGATGGCATCATGAACAGGGGCTGCCATGTTTGTGTACTAACATCTTTCAATGGATTCTATTCCTCAGTCTGTGATGACCCCACCCTGTACAGACTCCCAGCCCACTCTCCACCTTCACTCCTTGGCCATAGTAAAGAATAAGTGACCTGGTGGAGGGAGGGAATGTGATAGCTACAAACTTGGTCCAACGAAAGTACCCTCATCTCTAGTCCTGCCTTTTTTTTCTTTAAATTAAATACACATCTCTCAAATAATCAAGGTGAGATTTGGGGGGTAGGATTCTACACTTGACAAAAGGTCACATAATTAACCTAGAAGACTTTGAAATAGCCCCAACAGAAAAAATCCTTAGGAGGAGAAACAACTGCGTGTGTAAAGATTATTAAATAAGAAACTATCTAGAGTAAAATATGAATGCATATGTAAATTGAAGATTTACATGGAAAAATAGTTATAAAAATGAAGACAAAGAAAAAACTTGTGAAAAAATTGAAAATGCATGTAGAAAATTTTCTGATATAATTAAAGATTCAATTGGAAAAAAATCTGACAAAAATGAAGACATTTATGGGAAAATTACTGATAACCACGAAAACAAAAAGAATTTTTGAAAAACTTGATGCTGTCTCTGTACATTTACTTCAGTGTGGCTCTGACAGGTCCCTGACTGAAAACATGCTGGCCCTGAAGCCCGGGGGAATGTTGACTGTGTCCTAAGTTATTGCACAGTTAACCTATTCAATTCTCACCCACAGTCCTAACAGATCCTATTATCGACCCATTTTATAGATGAGAAAGAAAAGTAAGACCTGGAGAAGTAAATTCCTTGCCCAAGGCTACATAAAGTAAAGCTGGTATTTGAATGGTCTCACCATAAAACCCAATGTATTTGGTCCCTAGTCTCTCAAGAAGTTATGTTGGAGCTGGGTGAGTGTGGTGTTTTGAATATGTTTGGTCTAGGGAGAAGCACTATTAGGAGGTGTTGGAGTAGGTATGGTCTTTTGGAAGGAATGTTTCACTGTGGAGGTAGGCTGAGAGACCCTCCTCCTAGCTGCCTGGAACACAGTCTTCTCCTGGCTGCCTTTGGATCAAGATGTAGAACTTTTAGGCTCCTCCGGCCCCACATTGGCCTGGATGCTGCCATGCTTCCTGCTATGACAATAATGAACCTGTAAAGCAGTCCCAATTAAATGTTGTCCTTTATAAGAGTTGCCTTGGTCATGGTGTCTCTCTTCACAGTAGTGGAAACCATAAGACAGTTGGACTCTAGCTCCTGGGGCCTGTCACCACAGCCTAGTGTGCATCTTAGATCTATACAAGGAGTAGAGAAAAGCTTTGAAAGGGCAACCCAGAAGGGATAAGAAGCCAATGATTTCTGTCATCCACCCAAAGGATGGCACAGAGGTGCTTACTGGCCTGTTTCTCACGCCACTCTTTTAGTTGCTGTGGTGGTTTGAATATGCTTGGCYCATAGGGAGTGGCACTGTTAGGAGCTGTGGCCTTGTTGAAGGTGTGTCACTGTGAAGGTGGGCTTTGGAGGTCTCTTTCTTTTTTTTATTGAAAAGGGAAGTAAAAATACTTTATAAAGCCGGGCAGTGGTGGCGCACGCCTTTAATCCCAGCACTTGGGAGGCAGAGGCAGG
>BDUI01000148.1:17066-27345 GCA_002335545.1 Apodemus speciosus
ATCTGCCTCTGACTTCCTACTATGACTTCAATGTAACTCTCTAGCACAGCTTGGGACTCCTGCAAAGATATCTTCCAGTCTCAGTCATTTGCTCAAGCCTCAATAGATACCTCAGGACCTTTGTATCAGTTGTTCCTCTAACTAGAAGGCCCCATCCCAAGGTACGTACATGGTTCACTCCCTCCTTTGAATGAGTGTTTTTGAATGGCACCTTCTCACAGGAACAATCCCTGAATATTCTTCCCTATGTCACTGTGCCCTTCACTACTTCTGATCTTACTATAAAACTATACAATCCAAGGTGCAAGGCATTTGCCTGCTTTGTCCCAATGCCTGAACCCAGGTCCAGAGCTCAGCAGCAAAGCAGCAGATACACTGAGGCCTTGGCCTCAGGTGGCACACCATGGTTCAAGTCCCATGCTTGACATGTTCAACAAAAAGCATCCAACCCCAGCAAGAACATTTGGGGAATATTCAARACACCAGACAAATGCTCAGAGTGGAAAAAGTTAAAGACTGACTGTGTGAGCAGGGCAAGGCCCAAGCCAAGGGCGGTAACCAGAAAAGCCAGCTCCAGCCTGGCAGACAGTCTCCTCTCTCCTTTTGGAGAGCTAAAGGCCTAACTTGCAGACAATACAGGAGGGAGCTGTTGGGAGCTCCCTATGGTGTTAAACACTTCCACTCCCCCAATCTGAGAGAAGAGGAACTGCAGCCTAGGGAGGTGGTGCAGTTTCCCTAGAAGCAGAATCAGCCACGGTGGCTAGGGGTAGGTAACGGGGTCAGCCTAGGATGCATCTGCCCTGCCTGGAAGAACACAGAAATTTGATACTCACTTCCTCGACTTAGCACATTCCTTCTTCCAGTTATTCACCAGCACAGGTACCACTTCTTCTGATGTGTCCTCCTTATTCAATGACCAGAGGTCACCGCTCTCCAGGGGCTGGCGGTAGCCCTGCACCATCATCCTGGGAGCAAGGCACAAAGGAAGATAAAATGAGCACTGAAAGAAGAGTCTTTGGGCCTCCCCTCACATCCCTGCTACTGCTGTCCAGCCATGACTGGAAAAATCTGAGACTACGTGGACATGAAGGTCTATCAACTGTTTAATTCTACTAGGTCTTTTGGTGCAACAAAACAGACTCATCTTGAAAAACAGGTGCATGCTGTGTTTAGAAAGTAATATCTGGGTGTTTCTTATTTCTGACATGACTTGTAAATTTTATTTTTAATTATTTTGTTTTCAAATATGGCCTCATGTAGGCCAGATTGGCCCCAAACTTTCTATGTAGCCAAGGTTGACCTTGAACCTTTGATCTTCGTGCTTCCTATGAAAATATCAGCAAACTSTAAATGTTCTCTTATTGGTGGTGATGTTGGTGGTGATGTATATCCTTATGTGTTTCCTATGATATGTATATATGACTTTGCTATATGGAGAAAATGACAATGTCACTAGTCTGTGTTGGAAAAGCTTTGTCTTCAGGGGACATGATATCTTCTTCCTTGTCATTACTGCTTAAGCAGTCCAGCAAAGCAGCTATTTACGTTGCATTAGGGTCATGCAGAGTCTAGATGTGGCTCAGAAGACAAGGCAGGTCTGGTTAAATGCAAATGACGCTCCGCCTCCTTCAGTGAGCAGTCAGTGGTGTGTGCAGGGTCCTGAAGCCAAGCCTGGTGGGATCCCGTGTTAAACAGTTACAAACCCTCCAACCAAAAGGCAAGTCGGGAGCCTAGGCAAGCTGGCTAAAAACCTATGCCAAAAACGAAGGATGCTCACAGCCTAAGGATTAATCACTCAGGCATCCATAACATCGAAGGCTAGTGACTRACCTTAAGATAGTACAGGGAAATTAAAGGAAGCGGAAGTGTTCCTTTAATTTCCACAGAAGCGTTCATGCACCCCCTGCATTCATGTCCCACTACCTATCCCACGTGGAAGCCCAGCCTTACCCTGTAATCCACCAGAAAGTGATCCTGGAAAGGAAAGAGGCGCTCGATTCTGGGCATGGATTCTAGGAGACAGAAGGCACAAGGGAGGAAGAGGAAAGAAGTCCAAACTTAACTTTCCGCGTCTGGGAGAGCTAGGCATAGCTGGCCATTCTTCCTTCGAATGACCATGGCCCACATAGTTCTGCGTGCCGCATGCACTGCTGAGCCTCAGAGCTCATCCCTCTAGTTTCAACCAACAAATGTCCCTTGAGTACCTACTGTGTGCAAACACAGTATAACACGGTATCAACCCATCTTCTTAGCAACCCATGACCTTTAGTTAACATCAGCCCCACATCATTCACCAATTCAACAAGTATTTATGAGCACCTACTATGTGCTGGGCCCTCTATAAAATACTATGGCCCTTCCCTTCCTACATTCCCACCTCAACCATGTGAGGTGGTGTTATTGTCATTCTTCCCACTGTACACATCCATTTATTGAGCACATTTTTTTTTTYTTTTTGGTTTTTTGAGACAGGGTTTCTCTGTGTAGTCCTGGCTGTCCTGGAACTCACTCTGTAGACCAGGCTGGCCTYGAACTCAGAAATCTGCCTGCCTCTGCCTCCCAAGTGCTGGGATTACAGGCGTGAGCCACCACGCCCGGCTATTGAGCACATTTTTAATAAGCATCTACTATGTACTCTTTACAAAGAGGTGTGTACTTTTGTGTTGCATTGCTGGCAATCAAATCCAGGACCTTGCACATGCTGGGTCTACACTCCCAGCCCAGGTCTTACTATATGGCCTATGGACTCTTTGAATACTGTCTTATCACTCTCATCCATCCAGAAGATACTTCCTGAGTACTTACTATGTGTCAAGAAATATACACAAGTATGAACAAAGAGATAACCCAAAGAGATACCTTGTGGTACCCTGCTCTACAAGCTGTTCAACATACTACATAAATGACCAATTCATCTCCAAGACCACCCTACAAGGCAGGGTTAAGTTTCACCCCCATTTTGCAATTAAATGAAAAAAAAAAAACTTATCTGAGCTCCTATATTTAAAAGTGGCAGGATGTGTAAGGCAAATAGTCAGGGCTCTAGAGACAGACAATCAACAATGACTATACAAACACTAGAAACAATGTAAAACTTAACTGCAACTAGAGTCTAAATGTAGGCAGATATGACCATGGAGCTCACATAAGGCAGCACGGGTTGGGGGGTTGGTTCATGAGGCTCGAAGAAAACCTCTCTATGGAAGTCCAATCCAGCATTTGAAGAATGAATGGAAGGCAACTATAGCAACAAGAAAAGTGAGAAATTCCTGACAGAAAGCAATGTGCTCAGAGTCCAGGAATGTGGAAAAGTATGGCAGACCCAGGGACCCAAGAGGGACTTAAGTCTACAGCAGAACACTTGCCTCGACTGTGGAGAGCCCTGGGCTCAACATCTAGCAAGAGATCTGGCAGTCTGTGATGGAGGCTGTAGAGTCTATACTGAAGGTTAGGTTAGAAATGTTGGGTCTCTTATAGGAAACTCGAGGAGCCATAGAGATTTTGAGCCAGCTATCAAAGAATCTCTTTMCCAGAGGCAGAAGGCCAGCTCAAACAAAGGTGGACATTACCAGCACTGAGCTCAAGCATTTAACATGTCCACATTGAGATCTCAATTTCCAAAATGGCCTCTGTGAAGGAACAATAAGAGTTGAGAGAAGGTATTCAGGGAGCCTACTCTAATCATGGGTTTTCCCATCCAGTCTGTGATCCTATTCCATTCCCACAGTTCCAGAAGAAGCTGGTTTGGGGGCAGAATCAGGGTATCAAAATTTGTTTCTGTTTGAAAACAAGCTACTGGGCAAGAAACAAAGAAGGTAAGGCCAGAACACTGTATTATACCTCAGAGCTACTAGTCCAGAGAGTGGGCCTGCTCAAAGCTCTAGAAGCAGTCAGAAGGGACCCTGGCTGGGAAAAGGGTGAGTTAGAAAAGCAGTGTACCAAAACACATTACACTATGCGCCATACCCAGATTTATAAGGGTAATAAAGACACTTAGTGACACAAGCCATTGTTCTGGTACACAGATTAAATGGAAAGAAACAAGAATTTCCTTTCTCTTTTCTAAATAAACCCCACATCAGGGCAGTCAAAGTAAAGCAATAAACCCATCTAATGACAGGGTGGTTCATTTTGCAACTACAATGGCTTGCTGCAATGTTTGATGACATGAAAAGAATTATTATGGCCACATAATGGCTCTATATTTTTTAAACCCTCATCTCTCAAATATTACTGCTGAGTAAAGATGTAAGGGTACTCGACTGTTTTTGAAACTTTTTGCAAGCAAAACTGTCTCAAAATAAAGTCACAAGCCAGCCATGGCTTTCCACACTGCAGAATTAAGGCAAGAAAACTGCTGTGAGTCGAAAGTCAGCCTGAGCTACATACTTCTTTTTGTTTTCAACTAAGTCATTAAAAAAGAAACAAAAAAACAGGGGTTAGGGGATGCTTGCCTACCTAGCATGCAGGAAGCTCTGGGTCCCATGAATAAAACTGGGTGCAGTGGTGCCTGCTTGTAATCCCAGCACTACTGGAGCAAGAGGCAGGGGGTCAGAAATTCAAGGTCACCCTCAGCGGCTACAAAGTGAACGCCAGAGTAGAAGAGCCACGAGATCCTGTCTCAATAAAACAACAGGAAGAAAATCCATCGGCCTAGGCAATACATAGGGAAGTGTTTGCCCAGATGTCTCAGGGGTAAAATCTACAGTAGTAACTCACTACATCACAACTGAGTTCACATAAATGTAAAGTATAATGTACTCAGTTCCTAGGACTCTCCTCTCCCCCAGCCTTGTCACTTAATTCCTGGGTTGGAGCCAGAGTCAAACAGAAACACAAATAAGTTCCATCACACATCTGGAACTTTGTACATATTACTTCTCCTAGGAACCCCTCCCATAAAACACAAAGTGAACATATGCACAAAACTTCCTCACCTAGCAGCAGTTTTTCTCTTATTCCTATGACTCAGGAACCTTTAGCCCTGACTGTCCATTTTGCAACACATACACACATACACATAAATACACACACACACACACACACACACACACACACACACACACACACACACACCTTCCATCTCGCCTCAAGGACAGAGGTCAAGGTTGGTTCTTTAGCCCATTAGGGGCAGGCAGGCAGGCAGGCAGGCAGGCAGACAGACAGACAGACAGACAGACAGACAGACAGACAGACAGACAGACAGACGGCACTGCTCAATTTCTGAAGGCCCAAAGCAGAAAGAAGGCAGACAAGAAAGATGAAGTTTAGAATACTCTGAGAGAAGTCCAGTATTTGACCTCTGGGGTGGAGTCGGAGGCTAGCCATGAAGAAAGGAAACTTTGTGGGATCCTGGTGACATACTGTATCTTGACAGGACTTGAAGTTATTCATTTACTGAACACATAAGCTCCGTGTGGTGGCACACACCTGAAACTCAGTGCTCAGGAAGCAGATACAGGAGGGTCTCAAGTTCAAGGGCAGCCTGGTATTCTATCTCAGAAACGAAACTTACCAAGTAAGGCATGACTGGGCACACCTGTGACCCCAGCACTGGGGAAGCTGATACAGGATGATGATGACTACAGAGTAGTCTAGACTGCATAGCTAGGTGGCTACACAGCAAATGACTCAGAAGGTAACAGGCCTGCCAAGTCTGACAACCTGACTTAGATCCCRAGGAGCTCACAACAGAAAGAAAGAGCCAACTCCTGGACGAGGTCCTCTGAGCCTTGAGAACATGCTGTGGCACAGGTGCCCACATGCACTAAAATTAAGTTAAAATGGTTAAAACAGAAGAAAAAAATGGAGAGAAGATGCAGCCCGAAAAGTGCTTCCGAGCATGAGGACACGTGAAAGGCTGTGCCTTCCACAGACGGCCAGGGTGGCCTCTGACATCCTATGTATAGTTCTTGCTGCTAAGGCAGGAGGAGAGGATCAGATAGATATTCATGAATGAGTCTGAAAAAGGTTAACCTCAAAACCAGTAACAAAAAATTCACCCCTTTACTGCCCTGGACCACCCAAGGAGTGTACAAGTCTCCACCAACACCCAGAACCAATCACTGACAACAGCCAAAGTACAGCCTGCCCCTTCAGAGACAGCTCCCTTCCCTTTTATAATCATACAGCCCTGGACCTGGCCCTGGAAAATGGCACTCCAGAAACACATGCCCATTTAAGACAGCACCTACCTGTAGCACACCTACCCTTCCCTTGTCAGCTCTAGTGACAACAGACTTCTCACTGCTCCCATCCTGTCTTCTGTTCTTGGTTCTGTGTGCCAGCTGTAGGCACTGACTCTAAGGGACAAGAAGTGTTCCCTGCCACGGCTTTAATCATGACTACGATGCAGTCTGCTATGTTTCTAGCACCAGCTGTATCATACACCAGAGGCCTTGCAACGTCTGCTTAAGACACAAGAGGACACTGGTGGACTTAGAGCCCCAGGGTCAACCCAACTCCAAGAGGTTCCTCTTCCGCATAAATTAGGTATAAATTAGAATGTGATAATACAACTTCTCTGAACCCCAATATTTTAGTCCTCAAAAATACGTCCCTTGATGCTAGAGATGCAGCTCAATGGTGAAACACTAGCATCCCTGGCATAGCAAAAAGCAAGTGAACAAAAAATCTCATTCAAGTCTGAGAGCTTTAAACTTGTGCCACTTAAGCTTCTCTGCACATACACGAACACACACACACACACACACACACACACACATACGCACATGCACGCATATATAGCATCTGGGGATGCTATCAAGGTTGTGTTATGTTTGACCCCAGAAGCAGTCAGTGATTCCGTGTGTCTTAACACAGTCCCAGTTGAAATTAGCCAGCCACAATACTTGTGTTATGAATGAAATCAAAAGGTCCTGATAGGGCTGAACCATTTAAAGCAGTTAAGATGATCACTCTTAGGTTGAATATATTTTGTCATAATAAATGAACATTTATTTCATAGGGCATTATGCAAGGACTTCAGCATAACTCTGAGCACCCTGGTACCCTCCACTTCTTTCCTGGTTTTATGGGAAGTGGACAGAATGGAAGCCTTATCCAGTGTCCCAGGAGGCCCCAAGTAGGCCTCAGAGGACCTTCAGAGGACCCCCTATACTGTTATAGCAGTCCACGCTTATGTACCTGCCTAAGGCATCAAGATCCCAGGGCAATCTCTGCCTTTGGGCCTGAGGAACCAATCCAGGCATTATTAAACCTGCCCTTAAGCGGAGTATAACCAAGAGAAGTGACGAGGTTCTACAGAAGGACCAGGCCTGGGTTCAAACTCCTGCTCTGCCACTTATAATAGGCAAAGTACATAAGTCCCTAAGACTCCATTTCCCTGTCTGAAAAATGGGAAAAATGAAAAGAGACATGAGTATAAATTGCCTAGCACAACAGGAAGTTGGTGAACAGCTATGCCCTGTCCTGGCCCCTCAGTGACGGACCTATCCGTTCACATGAAGAAAGAAGCCCTGCAAAAATAAAGGAAGTACAAATACAAGTACCAAATCACAGCTAAAGAAATGCTCCAGACAGGGAGCCAGGAAACTTTATCTACAGAAAGCCAAACAGCAAGGTTAGGCTTCCGGGGTAAGAAAGGGGAATACAGTCTCAGTGGCAACTCCTTAATTCTCCTTTTAAGTTCACAGCAGCCATGTGGGACAYTGTCACAAATAAGTAAGAATATGTTCCAATAAAACGTTGAGGACAAAACAAGTGGATGAAAGAATCTGCTGTCTGCTAGGACCTAGTCTAGAGCCCAGATAAAAGTTCCCCTCTGGACTGATGGGAACCCACAGGAGACCAGGCTGCCTGGAAGGACATAAACCATAGGGCTGAACTTGATCTGTACTGGAAGGAGAGGAGGAGCAAATAAAAGGAAAAGATGGAGGGGAAAAGATGGACTGGCAGGCAGCAGCAGTTCACAGGATGGCCTTGGAACTGCCAGAGGTGGCAAAGGGCCTCTCRGGACACCATAGCAGGGATTCAAGATCTAAGATAACATGGATCCACAGTCCCAGCCCCAGCTCCTACCAACTACAGCCCTGTAAGACCATGGCCTCAATCTGCCAAGACTTCCCATTTTTCTAGAAAGCCTGGGCAGTTGGAATTCACCTGACATATGCTGACTCTAAGTTTTCACCTGTGGGTTCTGTTCACATTTTCTAAAATCACCATGCTAAGTAAAAGTTATTAGCTAGCTTGAAAGGCACAGCCAGGGACACAGTAAAGCAGGCTCCTCACCTCCAGGGACACTGGTATGTGCAAGCACAGGTTTCTACCTGACATCTGAGAAAAATGATTTTGCTATGGGCTTCTGCAAGAATGGAATGTGAGTCTGCATTGGTGAAGCAGGGCTCAGAACAAGTGCCCAGGTGGTGCTGGATCTAGAACCTGAGCCCTGTCAGAGTTAGCTACGACTGCCTATTTCTCTCCCACCTGGGCACACATGTCTGGGTCATACTTACCGGGTCATGGACAGTTTCAGAGAACAGGGGTGAGCGGTCTGAGAAGCAGGACAGCACGAGCTGAACGAGCACAAGGGTGAAGTACAGATAGAACGTGGAATCTCGAAACATGTCCACTTGAGCATCCTGAGCAGGGGAGGAGGCAGGGGACACACAAATCAGCATAATCTGCCCTGAAAGCAGGGTATAGAGAACTCACCAAACCCTCAGTCACAGGAATGGTGTTCAGTTGTGGGGGTCCCATAATGGCGTGAGATATCATGGGCCTCTGCAGGGAATCTGCCAGCAAGGCCTTCTCCAGATGCTGCCCCAAAACCTCAGACCTCCCGACCTCCAGAACCACAAGCTCAATAAACCTCTGTTTTCTCTAAGTCATCCTATGGATTAAAAGAAGCCCAAAGAGCAGGGTGCAGAGAGCTGCCTCCTCTGCCACAGACATCCGCACATTTCCCTCCCCTGAAAACAAGACAGAAGAAAGACAGCTCCGTCTCCTGCCTAAGCAGCAGGGAGTGGAGCAGGTCTGCTCTGCTCCCTCTGGCTATGGGACATTATCTATTTATTTGACCTTTCTATGCCCTGGCCTCTCTACCACTGAACACATCATTGTCCTCAACCAAGGGCTGTTCTGCATGCCAGGCAACAATTCCAGGGTCTGGAATGTCTGACATTAGCTCCTAGCACACAGGGTATGGAGGACAGGGTGGCCCTAAATGGTCTACAAAGTATAGGACAGTGACCCACAACAAAGAAGCCTCCGTCCACTTGTCAGTTATTGCTGACGTAGAGATGCCTCATCAGAGTCATTATGCACGGTCCTCAGTTTATTCATGAGAAACATGTAGTCCCTGGAGACGCACTTAGTAAACACGAACTCAACTATGTCAGCCACTGTCCTGTTACAGAGGCTTCGTTTTCATACGTGCTCCATGTTCTCTCCTCCCATCCCTCCTCCATGTTCATGCCAGTCAGTCTCTATCTCCCAGATAACAAGAAATGGCAGACTAGCCAAGAAGTGTACATTCTTCAAATGTTTTGAAAGTGGCACACAGGAGCCAGCCTCAACAACTTCCTGTCAGGAGTTACAGTTGGTAGCGCCAAAGTTAACATGTCTAGAGTCATGGGGAACAGCCACTGAGCAAACACAGCTCCCAGCTCAGCTCAGTTCCAGCCCAGCCAGCCTACACAAGCACTGAAGACAGACGATGAGTTAGCCTTTGCCTACAGACAGGAAAGAAGGATCTAGAACAAAGTCTGTACCTGATTTTCTGGAGTAGAGCTGTTCCTGGAAAAGAAACAGAACAGCCTAGTGGTCCCCATCCTATGGTTCCCATGGCAACATATGACCATACAAAATGGATTAAGCATCTCTCCCCCGGCCATCAATTACCTTTTTTAAGGCAGAGATGATCTTAGATCTCAAGATGGCAAGGGCACAGAGTAGGGCTACAAGCCAGAAAGTAAGCATAATTCCCGAGGACTGGACTCCCTTCCTTCGCTCAAGCTGAATTAAAAAGGTGGCCAGCAGCTGGAAGAGAAAAGTACGTAAGAGTTTAGAGAAAACTGGACCCCAGGGTCCATGGTGCCTAAGTAAGGCATGCCTGACTCAGGGGTCCAAGAACTGCCTGGAGAGGCCCTTACCCCAGTCACAGCTGTATCACTGCAGCTCCCTAAAGAGTTGTAGCTATTTTCTAAAGGTTTCTTTCTTTTCATTCTCTGCATATACACCTGTGAGCGTGTGTGCCATATGCGCATGTCTGGACGGGTGTACATGTGCAAAGGCCAGAGGGTGATTCTGAGTATTCTGC
>BDUI01000148.1:72667-84367 GCA_002335545.1 Apodemus speciosus
TATCCAGAAGAAACCACGAGGCTCTGCTGATTGGACCAGCCTAAGTCTGCAGAAGTGGCAAGAAGCCACCGAAACACCACCAGAAGTTCTTTGGTACATTTTGCTCTACAAAGTCACAACAAATGATGATTTGTAAAGAGTGGCAAAGTGAACCAATGCCACACAGTGTTGTCCATTTGGGTATATTTATACCCTTTCCAAACATCATGTGTTCAACCAAATATCTGCTCTAGCAAAGCCTTTTTCCAGACCCCTTTTCCAGGCAGCTTCCAGGAAAACACCATATGTTTGTCCTCAGCAAAACATTCTCTCATGAGACAGTTTCCAGAAAAATATCACAATGACACAACCGAGTCTCCAAAGAAACCAGAAATTTCTACTTCAGGTAGAGCATTTACCTACCCATGCACAAGTCCATAGATTCAATCCCTAGCACCAAAAGAAAGCAAACAMATGGCCTGCTGAGATGGTTCAGACAGTAAAAGTGCTTGCCACACAAGCCTGATGCCCTGCATTCTATACCCAGAACCCATCTGAAAAAGCCAGTGTGCTGTTCAAGCCACCTTTCCTGAGTAAGTGTAGCTACCACCCCTCATCAAAGAAGCTCTCTTTACAGTAAACAGAAAATAACAACTAAAGACAATACAGAGATAGATTGTGGGAAACATACCTCAGTGAATGTATCTATAATCATAGCTTCTGTACCCATGGTTCAAGCAACCAACAATTGCCAGGAAAAGAAAAATTATCTCTTCCTAGGGATGAGCCCCTTTATTGGTTTTCTATGCAGAGTAGTCAGCCCTGAAACAATATATACATACAACAGAAAGTGCCTCAACTCAAATGTGTCATATCTACACATTTTTGTCCATGCACATACATACATACATACATACATACATACATACATACATACATACATACATACATACTGTTAAGGCCTAGGTAACTGTTACCTGGCTAGCCTGTCATTTTGTGCTCTTACTAATATTACAAGGAAATTTTTTCATATGTTGTTTCTGTTGTTACTAGGAAACTTTCACATGCCCAAGATGATTAAATTTTCTGTTATATTCTGTGTCCTTGGAAACCAATCATGATAAAAGTCAGTAGAACTGCTTGGTATAGTGGCCGACAATAAGCTTGGACCTGAACCAACCTCCCAGAAGCATCTTCTGCACCTGTGTATATGCTTTTATGGTATTTGTTTTATATGCTTGCTATCCCTGGGATGGACCCCAACATTAGAGAGATACCTGTACCAATATAAAAACTATTTAGAACAAGACTTTCATTTTGAGTAGTGGTCAAATAAAGGTTAAGTTCCCAAAATCTCCCTGGGTAGAAATAAACATGAACATGCATAATTGACATCCTGGTTGGCAAGTTAAGACATGAATGTTAGACAAGACAAGCCTGCCACAGTTGAATACCCCAACCAACGGGAACAAGGTAAATGTACAGCAAAGACATGTTCCTAAGAAAGTCCCTATCCTTCATTCCTGATTGGTAGAATAACTTGGCACAGATGTTTTTATATTTTAGGCTTAAAAATCCTGTAGGATCTTAGAATGTCAAGGTTCAGTTCCTGTATCTGGACTGTGGCCCTGATCAATCAGTCCTGGGGCATATGCTCAATAAACTATCCCTGTCTGACTGAGATGTGTGTCCCTGTGGTTTGTGAGGCAATTTCTGGACCCCAACACATACATTCACAAATACATACATACATACAATTATGGTGATGGTTTCATTAAAAACAGTCATAAAAGAAAATATATTTCATGAATCCACATTTTTGTGGTTCCTAGACTGAAAACATTCAGAAACAGAAAGTTGGGGGGATGCTACAAAAGACTACAGTCATTAATAGGAACTAAGTTACTATAGATAGGTGATAGAAAAAGTTCTGGAGATAGATGATAGTGTGAAATTCTGTTCTCTGGGCATAGAATGGCTGTTGTCCATTTAAAATCAGAATAGCTGTGACCACCAGGGAAGACAGTAATCAGTCTGAACATACTGATTCCCTCATGGAATGAGTCAGAACTCAGTAGCTGCAAGAGTTTGGCATGAGTCCCCCCCATTCCCAGGACATACAAGTAGTTAGAGTTGTAGTGTGTGGGGAGGGTCTCATGAGGCTCTGGTCTTTCCTGAGATATACAAGTAATTAATGGATACTGGAGGAGATGGCCTCTTCAGTGGCATAGCTAGTTGCTCATAGTCTTGTAAGTAATCCCAATACCTTCACTGTTCACTAAGCTAGACTCATGTGGAATGGTTTCTTTGGTCTATCTTCAGTGTCCAGTTAAGGAGGAATAGATGCACATTCATATACTGCCAGGAAACTGTACAACATTAGGTGGCAATATGAATTTACTTAAGGGGTCTGGAGAGATGGCTCAGTGGTTAAGAGCACTGACTGCTCTTCTGAAAGTTCTGAGTTCAAATCCCAGCAACCACCTGGTAGCTCACAACCATCCGTAATGAGATCTGATGCCCTCTTCTGGGGTGTCTGAAGACAATTACAGTGTATTTACAAAYATAATAAATAAATAAATCTTTAAGAAAAATGAATTTACTTAAGAACCTTTGAATTGGTTAAAATGATACATTATCCATATGTATCACCACAATAAACTAATACAACAAGGAGACTGATGGAGTATGGGAGAGGAACCCCTCTCCTCTGGGACCTAGTTTCCATTNACAAAGGCAGGATTTTCGGATTCCCGGGCTTGGGACCAGGAGGAGGAAAAGGAGAAGAGGGAGATCAGCATGCCAAGAAGGCCCAGACAGCTGACTAAGAGCAGCCAAGAAGGAATACAGAAATTAGTAACTTGTAACTCAGAATTATCAGTGGGAGGTAGATTCTAGCAGCATGGAGGCTAGGCAGTGTCCCAGCTATTGTGCTGCTTAAGGCATGTTAAAATATAAAGGTTGTGTGTGTGTGTGTCTTTCATTCAGGAACATAAACTATTGAGAGAGGTAGCAACCACATACATAATTATGATTATAATTATTTATAACCATAAATAATTCAACACTTTTATCTTATCAGGGTTCCTTTTGTAGCTATGAACTGGAACACCTGCACCTCATAAAAGATCTCGCTATCTCACCTGCTAGAGGAAACTGAAAATAAACAGCTTCACCAAACACTTTTCCTTAATCTTGTCAAGCTGGACAGAGATGACATCCTCTGAGAAAGGCAACTTTAAAAGTCACCAAAATCACATATATAGATATTGTTGAGATACCTCAGTGGAACTTTCTTTTAAGGAGTTCACATTTGTTCAAGTGTGTACTACTGTCTCTTTTTTATATGTGTGTGTGTATGTGTATGTGTGGGGGTAGATTGTATATGTGGTACAGACACTTGAATGCATGTATATGCACATACCTGTATATACACATGTGGGAGGCCAGAGCACAAGTGTCTTCTATCAACCAGGTTGTGGTGACAAATGCTAGCACTTGGAAGGGCAGAAGCAGGTGAATCTTTGAGTTCAAGTCCAGCCTGGTATATAGAGTTCCAAGACAGCCAGGATTACACAGAGAAACTCTGTCCCAAAAACCCAAAACAAACAAACAAAAACAAATTTTTRTTTGTCTTCTATTATTTACCCAATTGCCCTGAGACAAGTCTYTCATTGAATATGAAGCTTGATAATTGGGTTTGTTATTCTGGCTGGTCAGAGAGCTCAAGAGATCTGCCTGTTTCCATCACCAGTGCTGGGGTTATAAGGACACAAGGCCATATCTATATTTTTATATTTCTAGTGTGGATTCAAAYTAAGGTCTTCATGCAAAAATGTTCTTAGCTGAAGAACTATCTCCTGAATCTCTTTCCTTTCTTTCCCTCCTTCCTTTCTGTCCCTTCTCTCTCCCCAACCCCCTTAAACTTAGATTCTCACACAAGCTAGGTAAACATTCTACCAGCACTCTTAACCACTGCACCATCTCTCCAGACCCTTGTTTTTGTTTTTGCAACAGCATTTTATCATGTAGCTGATATTGCTAAGGTTGATATGGAACTCTATATAGCCCAGGCTGGTATGGGATTTGTTATCCTCCTGCTCCTCCCTCCTGAGCGCTGAGATTACASGTATGAGCCACCCTGTCATTTAAATAAATCAGTGTGGTGTAAATGTGAAATGTTCCTTACAGGCTGTGTTTGAACACTTGGTCTATAGCTGGTGGCTGGCACTGTTCTGAAAGGTTATAGAATCTTCAGAATCTGGGACCCAGGTGGAGGAAGTGGATCACTGTGGGGAGCCCTGAGCTTTATAGCTCTTTGTTACTCCCTGTTTGTTTCTGTTTTCTGACCGCCAACCTTATATTACTATGCACTCATGAAACCATGGAACATAAGAAAAGAAGGAGGAAGGGGGGACAGTTGGTGTAACCAAAGTTTTATTTCACATAGTTTCATTTCATTTTGTTTTGGTGGAGGAATAGAATGAGATGCACACGGTAGCACATGCCTCTAATCCCAGTACTTTGAAGGTAAAGGTAGAAGGATCAGGGGGTGAAAAATGAAATGAAGATAAGTCATACAATTAAGTGCAGATTTGACATGATCAACTTGCCTACTTTTAAGAAAAACCTGCACTGATATGCCCAGGATCTGTTCATCCTCTATGTAGGATGATATTTTCAGGAGATACTTCTCTCCTCCCACTTGTAGGTCCAGGGATCAAACTCTAGTTGTCCGGTTCAGTGGCCACCTCACCAGCCCTAGTCATATATTTTTAAATACCTCCAGAAACTGTCACTTATTTTCTACTAATGTTTAGTTCATCATTAGAATCCACACTAGTACGTGCCATTTTTGCCTGGGGAATGGCTAGTTCTTATGAATGTGCTGTATAGTTATATATGCCTCAAATTTAATTTAACATCTCTTCAAGAGAAGCAATAAACATACAATACTGAACACATACAGAAAGAGGGAAAGAAGGAAGAAGTTAGAAAGGCCCAGTGACATGCTGGAGGCATTCACATGGCAACAGATAARAATCTTGGATGCAGCTGGGCATGGTGGTACACCCCTTGAATCTCAGCAATTGGAATGCAGGAGAATCTCTAAGTTTAAGGCCATTCTGGTCTATAGTGTGCATTCTAGGACAGCCAGTATGATACAGAAAAACAATGTTTGGAAAAAAAAGAAGGAAGAATGGAAGAAAGAAATAAAGGAAGAAAGGAAGAAAGAGAGAGAGAAAGGAAGGAAGGAAGGAAGGAAGGAAGGAAGAAAGAAAGAAAGAAAGAAAGAAAGAAAGAAAGAAAGAAAGAAAGAAAGAGAAAGAATCGTGGAGGCTAGAAACAAATACAAACCAGCATGATTTGTTTCGTGTATCTAACATGTCCAGTGGCAGACTTGGCTTTAGTCACAAGCCAGAGGCTCAATAGTCTCCAGCATTCAATTCTCCTTTTGCCTTTGTTGGATGAATTCTTGACAAGTTTTTGGTTTTGTTTCTGTGGTTTTGTTGTTGTTGGCAGTGATGGTGTTTTGAGCTGTCCAATGTAGGTTCTAGGCACTGAATGATTATCTTTTACCTGAGAAACAATTGTTCTTAATCACAGCCCTAATTATTGTATGCATGTATGTATGTATGTATACATGTATGTATGTTTGTATGTATGTATTATGATGTATGTATGTGTGTGTATATGTGTATGTATGTTCCCAATTAAGGAATCCAGGACCTTAAAGGAATCAAGCTACATTTCCAAATCCTTGGCAAAGTTTATTAACATGTGGGTTTGGACTTAACATATTGGTTTTATTGCTACCTTCCCCATTGGCCTGCGTGCTAACCATTTTATACCAACTTGATACAGCTATAGTCATTTTAAGAAAACAAAAACAACAACAAAAACAATAAAACATAACCCAACTGAAAAAGTTCCAACACCAGTTTGGCCAATGAGCAAGCCTATGAAGGAGTTTCTTCATTGATAATTGATGTGGTGGTGACCNAAGAAAGAAAGAAAGAAAGAAAGAAAGAAAGAAAGAAAGAAAGAAAGAAAGAGAAAGAATCGTGGAGGCTAGAAACAAATACAAACCAGCATGATTTGTTTCGTGTATCTAACATGTCCAGTGGCAGACTTGGCTTTAGTCACAAGCCAGAGGCTCAATAGTCTCCAGCATTCAATTCTCCTTTTGCCTTTGTTGGATGAATTCTTGACAAGTTTTTGGTTTTGTTTCTGTGGTTTTGTTGTTGTTGGCAGTGATGGTGTTTTGAGCTGTCCAATGTAGGTTCTAGGCACTGAATGATTATCTTTTACCTGAGAAACAATTGTTCTTAATCACAGCCCTAATTATTGTATGCATGTATGTATGTATGTATACATGTATGTATGTTTGTATGTATGTATTATGATGTATGTATGTGTGTGTATATGTGTATGTATGTTCCCAATTAAGGAATCCAGGACCTTAAAGGAATCAAGCTACATTTCCAAATCCTTGGCAAAGTTTATTAACATGTGGGTTTGGACTTAACATATTGGTTTTATTGCTACCTTCCCCATTGGCCTGCGTGCTAACCATTTTATACCAACTTGATACAGCTATAGTCATTTTAAGAAAACAAAAACAACAACAAAAACAATAAAACATAACCCAACTGAAAAAGTTCCAACACCAGTTTGGCCAATGAGCAAGCCTATGAAGGAGTTTCTTCATTGATAATTGATGTGGTGGTGACCCAGCTCATTGTGCATCCCTAGTTTTGTCCTGTGTGCTATATAAAAGCAGGCTGACAATCAATGACTAGCCCAACTTGAGACCCATGACATGAGAGAGAGCCCACCCAGCAGCTAATGGAAGTAGATGCAGCCAAACATTAGGTTGAGCCCGGGGAATCTTATGGAAGAGGGAGAGGAAGAATTGAAGGAATCAGAGGGGTCAAGTATGCCACAAGAAAATCTATAGAATCAACTAACCTGGGCCCATAGGGGCTCACAGAGACTAAGAATTTAATAATAATAAAAAGGAAAAGAAGGAGAGAGAGAGAGAGAGAGAGAGAGAGAGAGAGAGAGAGAGAGAGAGAGAGAGAGAGAGAGAGAGAGAGAGAGCAGGCTGAGCAAGCTGCATTGCTCATGGCCAATGAATCAGTTCTTGCCTCCAGAATCCTGCCTTGACCTACCCTCAGTAATGGACTGTTACTTGGAAGCGAAGGATGAGGTAAATCTTCTTCTCCCTAAGGTGCTTTTGGTTATGGTCTCTTTGTAATAATAGAAACCCTGACTAAGCCAGCCTGTGAGCTCTTCATTCCAGAATTCTTGGTATCTAACAATCTGCTAATCTAGGAAGATTTTGCTCCCAGGAATAGGGAGAGGGACAGCAGAGGAGAGAAGTGGCACAGGATGAGGCTTGCTGTCACTTACTGTGTGTCCTGTGTACCATGATAAGTGCTGTTCACACATTGACCAACTTGATACCATATCATCATCCCAAGAGATAGGTACCATTCAAGGAGCCTGTCTCTTTCTGAGACCCAGTCTAGCTATATTATCTAGTCTAGGCTGATCTCAAAGTCAGTCTTCTAGCCTCCACCTTACAGAGTTTGTACAAAGAGGGCTCTGCAGCTGGGCAGCTGGGTTCTTGTGGGAAGCCAGGGCTCCATGGGGATCAGGAATGTATTTGTTCAGAGACAGAGTCTCATGTAACCCATTCTGGTGGGCCCCTAGCTGGTTGAAGTTCTGGTCCTCCAACTTCCACTTCTGAAGTGGAAGATATTACATCACAGGACTGTGTGTATCTCTACTACTCCATTTTTAGGGAGGGCTGAGGATCAAACCAAGGGCCTCTGGTATGCCAGAGCAGTTTTTCCCCACTGAGCTACACCCCCAGCACAAGGAAGGAAAATTCATACTGGGTCAAAGGCTAGGAAAGTTTGAGGAAACTTTAAAGAAGGGTAAATCAATTTTACTTAGCATGGAAAAAGTCCTTATTCTGTTCATTCCAATCACTATACTATTAGAAGGTAATGATAGCTTATGTGAAATGAACCAATTCAAACCAGATTAATATATTAAAGGCAGGTTTATTGGCATGTTATTCTCAAATAGGTGAGTTCACTGGCCCCTAGGAAGGAGGCCAGGAAAGTTGCCATGGGGAGGAGTGGAGGTGGGAATGGCGCACTGACACAGAGAGAAAAAAGAAGAGAGAGGAGGAGGAAGAGGATGACGAGGAGGAGGAGACAGAGAGCCTTAGAAGTTCAAGGTTGGGGGCAGGGTATGCTAGGGATGGACTGAGAAATGCTAGAAGAACCTAGAGGT
Source organism: Apodemus speciosus (assembly GCA_002335545.1). Classification (NCBI taxonomy): domain Eukaryota; kingdom Metazoa; phylum Chordata; class Mammalia; order Rodentia; family Muridae; genus Apodemus; species Apodemus speciosus. The sequence goes on from BDUI01000148.1 coordinate 80,957, forward strand.
CAGTCTGCTTTGGTATGTAAAATATGCAACTCAGTCCCTTGTCCAAACAGTTAATACATGCATGTAGAAAGGAGCCCAAGGGGAATTACCTTTGCCATGAGCTTTATGAGGAGAGCTTAGCATAGGAAGCCTTGATTGAGGTCTTAGGGTGGACTAATGCTGACATGTACAGTATCATAGGAGGTCCTGAAGAGAGACAGACCGTTCAGTTTCCAGACTATCAGGGGAGATATCACACCATGGCCACACTGGCTGGGGTTTTGAAGAGAGAGTACCTTCTCTTCAATTCTAGACAACAAAAGGTGTTTCTGAGTCTTGCAGTTTTTGAGGGAAGCAAGGACAAACTTTGTACCATGTGATCTAGCCTGGCTTATGTGCTAGGAGTCACAAGGCAGGAAGCCATTAGATAAAACTGAAGTTATAACTCAAGGCTGATCTTGTTCTAAGAATGGGGAGGTTGGGCATGCACACAGCTGCCTGTGGGAGGGTGTAAACTGAACATTTTTGAAGAGCTATAAGACTACAGCACAGTTTATCAACTCCATCCAGAAAAAAAGAGGTTCCAAGGGTAGCCCAGCCTGATTTCTGGGAGAGTCTGTGATCTAACACATGGCTAAGATATGTGTAGTATAGCTGGCATCATCATATTGTTTGGGTCCAACTGTGTGGCCTTGAATGGGTCCTCCTAATCTCCTGAAGCTTGCTATCCTTGTCTTACCCACCAGTCTCCTAGGTTCCTGTGAGAATGAAATGGAATGACCCATATAACATGTCTCCTATGAACTCTTTAAAACTAACAGCTACAACTTTTCCAACATTGCAAATAAAGCCAGAAGTTATTTTCTTCATTAATAAAACCAGGAAGAATATGAAACCCAGCCTTCAGTTTCCTTCTGCACCTGGACCTGACCCTGTGCCACAGCTCTCCATACCCAAATTCCTGCCAGAGAAAACTGGTTTCCCAGGAGTGCTGACACACAGGCTTGCAGGAGGGACAAACCTCAATCAGAGACAGCAAGACCAGCTAACACCAGAGATAACCAGATGTCAAGAGGCAAGGACAAGAACATAAACATCAAAAACCAAGGCTATGTGGCATCAACCCAGTTCTCTCACCACAGCAAGCCCTGGATGCCCCAGCACACCAGAAAAGCAAGACTCTGATTTAAAATCACATCTCATGATGATGATAGAGGACTTTAAGAAAGACAAAATAACTCTCTTAAAGAAATACAAGAGAACACAGCTAAATCAGTACAAGCCCTTAAAGAGGAAACACAAAAATCCCTTATAGAATTACAGGAAAACACAATCAAAAGGTGAAGGAATTAAACAAAACCATCCAGTATCTAAAAATGGAAATGGAAACAATAAAGAAATCACAAAGGAAGACAACCCTAGAAATAGAAAACCTAGGAAAGAAAACAGAAGTCATAGATGCAACCATCACCAATAGAATACAAGAGATAGAAGAGAGACTCTCAGGTACAGAAGATACCATAGAAAACATTGACACAACAGCCAAAGAAATTTCAAAATGCAAAAAGCTCCTAACCCAAAACATCCAGGAAATCCAGGACAAAATGAGAAGACCAAACTTAAAGATAATAGACATAGAAGAGAATGAAGATTCACAACTTAAAGGGCCAGTAAATATCTGCAACAAAATTATAGAAGAAAACGTCCATAGCCTAAAGAAAGAGATGTCAATAAACACACAAGAAGCCTACAGAACTCCAAATAGATTGGACCAGAAAAGAAATTCCTCTTGTCACATAATAGTCAAAACACCAAATGCACAAAACAAAGAAAGACTATTAAAAGCAGTAAGGGAAAAAGGTCAAGTAACATATAAAGGCACACCTAACAGAATTACACCAGACTTCTCACCAGACACTATGAAAGCTAGAAGATCCTGGGCAGATCTCATACAGACCCTCAGAGAACACAAATGCCAGCCCAGATTACTATACCCAGCAAAACTCTCAATTACTATAGACGGAGAAACTAAGATATTCCAAGACAAAAACAAATTTACACAATATCTTTCCACAAAGGATAATAAAAGGAAAATACCAACACAAGGAGGGAAACTACACTCTAGAAAAAGCAAAAAATAATAATTTTCTTTCAACAAATCCAAAAGAAGATAGCCACACAAATGTAAAAATAACATTAAAAAACAGAAAGCAACAATCACTATTCCTTAATATCTCTTGACAACAATGGACTTCTTTCCCCAATAAAAAGACATAGACTAACAGACTGGATAGGTAAAAAGAACCCAGCATTTTGCTGCATATGGGAAACATACCTCAGTATTGAAGACAAACACTACCTCAGAATAAAGGGCTGGAAAACAATTTTCCAAGCAAATGGTCCCAAGAAACAATATTGAATAAACTGAACTTTCAACCAAAAGTTATCAAAAATGATAAGTAAGGGCACTTCATACTCATCAAAGGAAAAATCTACCAAGAATAACTCTCAATTCTGAACATCTATGCTCCAAATGCAAGGGCACCCACATTCATAAAAGAAACTCTTTTAAAGCTCAAAGCACATATTGCACCTGATACAATAATAGTGGGAGACTTCAACACCCCATTCTCATCAATGGACAGATCATAGAAAAACTAAAAACAGACACAGTGAAACTGACAGAAGCTATGGACCAAATGGATTTAATAGATATCTATAGAACATTTTATCCTAAATCAAACAAATATACCTCCTTCTCATCACCTCATGGTACCTTCTCCAAAACTGACCATATAATTGGTCACAAAACAGACCTCAACAGATATAAGAAGAAATAATTCTATGCATTCTATCAGATCACTACGGATTAAGGCTGGTACTCAATAGCAACAAAAATAACAGAAAGTCCACGTACACATGGAAACTGAACAGTGCTCTACTCAATGATAACTTGGTCAAGCTCATAGCCCTGAGTTCTTCCAACAAGAAACTGAGAGAGGATAAACTAGCAGCTTAACAACACACCTGAAAACTCTAGAACAAAAAGAAGCAAATACACCCAAGAGTAATAGACATTGGCAAATAAACTCAGGGCTGAAATCAAGCAAGTAGAAACAAAAAGAACTATACAAAGAATCAACAAAACCAGGAGCTGGTTCTTTGAGAAAATCCACAAGATGGACAAACCCTTAACCAGACTAACCAGAGACAGCATCCAAATTAACGAAATCAGAAATGAAAAGGGAGATATAACAACAGAAACTGGGGAAATTCAAAAAATCATCAGATCCTACTACAAAATCCTATACTCAACACAACTGGAAAATCTGGATGAAATGGACAATTTTCTAGACAGATACCAAATACCAAAGTTAAATCAGGATCAGATAAACCATCTAAACAGTTTCATAGCCCCTAAAGAAATAGAAG
>BDUI01000148.1:98772-111210 GCA_002335545.1 Apodemus speciosus
TTTTGTGTTTGTCTCTTTCTCTCTGTCTCTTCCTCAGCCATTGTGTGTGTGTGTGTGTGTGTGTGTGTGTGTGTGTGTGTGTGTGTACACACGTACATGTGTACAAGAGGAGACCAGAAGAGAGCCCAGAGTTCCCCTGAAGTTACAGATGGTTGTGAGCTGCCCATGTAGGTGCCAGGAAGCAAACTGAAGTGCTCTGCAAGAACAGTATGCATTCCTTACTAAGTCATCTCTTCAGCCCCTGTGTTACATTTCTAACCAGGCTGAACATTTCAAAATCCTACTGTTGGGCTAGGGATGTAGCTTGCCTGTCATGCATGAGGCCCTGGGTTCAATCCCCAGCAACACAGGCATTGCGAGTGGTAGTGAATACCTGTAATCCCATCATGGCCTACTTGTGAGATAGAAGCAGGAGGATCAGAAGTTCAGGGTCATGTTCAGCCTACATAAGAAATTTAAAGTTAGCTTGGGATACAGCCTAGGTATGAGGCCCAAGCTATCAGACTTCCCAGCCTCCCAGGTACTGGGATTACAGGAATGTGCTACCATTCATCTAGGCAGCACTTAGGAAGTAGAGGCAGGTAGATCTCTATGAATTTGAGGCCAACTTGGTATACATAGTAAGTTACAGGACAGCCATAGAGCTACATAGACTCTGTCAAAAAACAAAACAAAACTCAAACCAAAAAAAAAAACTATGGATCTCAGAATTTGTTCTGCATTAATAGTAATAATGACACATTCCCTCTTTTGTGGAGGGCAGGTGGTTTTCTGTAATCATCCTGGATTAAAGTACTATCTGTATCCACGTGGAAGATTAGGATTTGAACTAACTATAATTGTGTTCATCCTTTTCTCCCATCAGACTGTAGTCCCTAACTAAAGATACAGCATTGATAAACTTGAATTTGCAAAAATATGTTGATTGGAGATTACTGATGTCATTGCTCAGCTTGACTCTGAATCAAGAGCTATCTTTGTGTCATTCTCCTTTTAAACATTATTCTTTAGCACATAGCACCCTGAAATATCAACACACTATAACAGAAGCATTTATATTTTATATTTATTTAACAGTTTTAAAGGACACCTTGGAAAGAAGGGGAGTGTTAGGACATTTAAAAGCAAGGATCCGTGCCGAAGTTTTCAGTGCCCTGGATGATGATCGTGAACCCCGACCATCCTTGTCTCATGAGAACCTTCTAATTAATGAGTTAATTAGGGAGTATTTGGAATTCAATAAATATAAATACACAGCCTCTGTCCTCATGGCAGGTAAGTGGTTATTCATCACTGGAGAAAAGATCTCCCCCCCCCCTTTTTTTTTTCCTAATTCTTAGAAAGCTTTTAGCCTGAATATGTCGTTTCATTACTGTGTCATGCAGGTGAATGAACACTTAGTATCCCCATGGGCTCTTGTCATAGCATGAACAAGTTCTGTGAGATTTATGCTATTGGTGAAAGAGCTGGGGCCTTCTACTGCAGTTCTCTGGTGGTGAGAGTGCTTTGGCCCAAGAGCCCTCTGGATTCACGAATGAAAGATCTCACACACACACACACACACACACACACACACACACACACACACACACACACTAGCTCAATGGTTGGGCACTTCTAAACCTCCCCAGGGCTAGCACACACTCCCCTCTGGTATTCCTTAGTTAACATCTTTTAAGTTAACATCTTTTAAAAATCTGTATTTTTGTCTCTGCTACTCTGTTACTCTCTGGGGAGCCTGCCCTATAGGGCCCGCATCCCTTTCCACCTACATTGCTGGATGGATTTTCTCTTTCAGCTCTTAAATCTGATCCCTCTCCCTCGAGTCATGGTGATTCTCCCCACCCACCTCACCCATCTCAGTCTCTTGCTGGAGCAATCTAAAAGTCCCACCCCATCTCCCCACCCAGCCAGTGGCTATACAGCAATTCTTTATTATCAGTCGAAGCCAGCGGAGGGCAGGGGACTCCTCAGTCTTTTTGGAAGCTGAAATAAGAAAAGTTCTGCATGTGATATTAAGCATACATTCTCATAAAGGATAATGATTCTGCCATGTTGAAGGATCTCTAAAGATAATATCACTCTCTGTTTTGCTCAGTTTTTTATAGCTGATGGAACATGACTGAGTTTCTGTTCATCAGGTTTGCCTTTTTCAGAATGCCATATATATGGAATCTTAAAGAAGTTGCCTTTTGATACTTGCCTCACTTTACCTAATAAAATGCACTAGAGGGTGGGGCAGTGGTGCACGCCTTTAATCCCAGCATTTGGGAGTTAGAGGCAGATGGATCTCTGAGTTCAAGGCCAGTCTGGTCTACATAGTGAGTTCCAGGACAGCCAGGGCTACACAGAGAAACACTGTCTTGCAAAACGAAACAAAATAAGCACTGGAGGTTGGGACATGTTGACTTTCTACCTGTGGATAGGGAGACGCTGTGGCTGTGCGCACAGCTCTCAGAGGCATTTTGTTGTTTATACTTTCTGATAGCCATGAATCAGATCCTCAGTAACATTTACAGGAAAGTTTTTGTGAATCTCATTTTATTTAGCCATATCGTCTGGGAAGTGARTGCTTCCGTCTATGTAATAACCTACCACTGCTTCCAGCTGGCTCTAGCATTTCACCTCACCAGGAAGATGGTAGCTCGCATGTGTAGCACTTGGGAAGCAAGGTCAGAAGAATCACTGCAAGTTGAAGGTCTGTCTACGACACATACTGAAATTGAAGCAAGTCTGGGCTAGAGTGAGACTCAGTCTAGAAATATAATAATTAATTTTAATCTTAGAATTACTATCCGTGATTGATTGATTGATTGATTGATTGATTGATTGATTGATTGAGACGAGGCTTCTTTGTATAGCCGTGGTTGTCCTAGAACTTGCTCTGTAGACCAGGCTAGCCTCCAACTCAGAGAGATCCACATGCCTCTGCTTCCCAAGTGCTGGAATTAAAGTCGTGATGAGTCATATGACACAACTAAAAGAATTTCTTTTTAGTTATGAGTGCTCTATCTGCATTTACACTTGCATTCCAGAAGAGAGCGTCAGATCCCTCTGTAGATGGTCATGAGCCACCATGTGGTTGCTGGGAATTGAACTTGGGACCTCTGGATGAGCAGCCTCTTAACCTCTAAGTCATCTTACTAACCCTAAATGGATATATTTTTAAAATGTTATTTAGTATTACCATGTGTTATAACCTATAGATGTCTCAGAAAACATACTGAAGTCCACCATTGTAGTTTTAGATACAGAAACCATATTACCAATCACAAATTAGGGATATAAAAACTAAGTATGTATTAAGCTGTAATTAAACTCCACATTTAATTGTTTGGGTATATGTTGACATCATAAACTCATGTGTATGTTAGATCTATCTTGAATATGCTGTCAGCATTCTTCCAAAATCTGAAAAATATGTCTACCTGGGAGGTATGGTTATTATCAAAATTGAATTTGACTTTTAGATTAATAGACTCAGTGTTTTCCTGAATTTTTCCCTCCAGAATCTGGTCAACCTGTAGTTCCATTGGACAGACAGTTTCTCATCCGTGAACTAAATGCCTTTGAAGAATCAAAGGATAAATCAATGTAAGACGTTTTTCAAAAGAGGTTTGCACATGTTGTAATCAGATCCTAATGGCATAGTGCTGCTATGATTTACTTTAATCCAACAGGAACTTATTTAGGTTTATTGTATGTTACACATTGTGTGATATCCAAGAAGTGTAGTCCAAATATCTGAGGTCTCTGCTGCAGCTGTGGCTTCAGAGGACTGAGCACTTAGCCAGCCACCTGCTTCCCCGCCTCCCTCCTTCCTCTTCCTCCTGCCTCCCTCCTTCCTTTGGGGGCTTTCCCCCAGTCAGTTTTTTTCAATGGTGGTAATTGAACCAAGATCTTGAGTATGTATAACAAGCCCTTTACCCTGAGCAGTGTTCCTGGCTCAGCCTTCTACTTTCTTTTTTAAACCTTTTTTCTTTTAAAAATTTTTTTTTTTTTACTAGTCCCAGCTCAGCCTCAGACTCACAGATGTACATTTGCTTCTACCTCCAGAGTTCTGGGATTAAAGACATACACCAATAACAACTGGCTTTTTTATCTTGTCTTGTCTTGTCTTGTCTTGTCTTGTCTTGTCTTGTCTTGTCTTGTCTTGTTTGGTTTGGTTTTTCGAGACCGGGTTTCTCTGTATGGTCCTGGCTGTCCTGGAACACACTCTGTAGACCAGGCTACCTCAAACTCAGAAATCCACCTGCCTCTGCCTCCCAAGTGCTGGGATTACAGGTGTGCGCCATCACTGCCTGGCGCAATTGGCTTTTTTAAACTTAAAAAAAAATTTGTTTATGTGTATAGGTGTTCTGTCTGCATGCGTGTCTGTGCCCCACATACATACCTGATTCCCTCGGAGGCCTTGGAGCTGGAGTTACAGGTGACTGTGAGCCACCACATGGGTGCTGGGCATTGAAGCTGGTCCTCCAGAACAGGTAGTGCTCTTAGCCGCTCTGAGACATCCCTCYAGCTCCTCCCCCTTACGTCTTTCTAAGAATGATTCTTCTTGGCCTCTTGATCTTTTTTCTTCTTTCTAAAGCTTTGTTCTTTGAGTTGTTTCTTCTTCATTTAACTCTTCCTCATTCCTTTCTTCTCTTCAATGTAAGAACAAACTCAGATCTTATCTCTAAACAGAGGAAAAGGGCCCTCCAATCAGCTTCCTCTTACCCCACCACGGCTTTACWGCTTGATATTGCCAGACCTGTTGTGTCTGCCCCCTGTTACCATCCCCTTCTTGTCTGCTGTCTGCATCTTAAATCGCTCCTCCTCCTCCTTTATACTAATCATTTCTTAGTTCCTTCCCTGTGTTTAATGCCTCTTACATTTTTCCAGAGTCCCTAACTGGCTAATTAATTAAATTAGCTTAGACCTAGTGCCAGAGTGCACAGCTCAGAGCGACCTTTCCTTGCTGAAAACTTCTTCCAAGACATGTTTTCCTTCTAAAAGTTCATTGAATTTTCTCATTTGTTATTGTGGTATAATTAGGTTTTAATATAAACTGTTTTTTTTAAAGATTTATTTATTATTATATGTAAGTACACTGTAGCTGTCTTCAGACACACCAGAAGAGGGATGGTTGTGAGCCACCATGTGGTTGCTGGGATTTGAACTCAGGATCTTCTGAAGAGCAGTCAGTGCTCTAAACCGCTGAGCCATCTCTCCAGCCCATAAACTGTTTTTTATATATGCCATTTAACTAAATCTCCTTCCGTGTTGTCCTTTCCCTAGCATCAAGTATGTGTCTTGAGTTTTTGTAGCATATTATAATACTGACTTCTTTTTTCCACATGGTTTCCTGTCCCATGTTTCTTGTGGTTCTTCACTGTTCCTCAGTCTTACTTAGTCTTGCTTTCTTCATTGACTCTTTAAATTTAAATGTGTACTCCACAGGTTCTGTCTTCTGCTTTCATTTCCTTTCACACACCACCCCCACACTCTTGAGTCTCTAGGGAGGTCTGTATGGGGCAGATGTGCTCAGACCACTTTCTTGGCTGGGCCCGTGTGTCTGTGGCATCTCAAACGCAGTGTGTTCAAAATACCAGGTGCCCTTTTTGCCATCTCACAACGTTCCTCACAGGTTTTTCTGTGGCTACTCAGGTTTTAAAGGCAGAGCCAACAGGGAGTTTAAAGAACAGGTTTTCTTTTCCCTGCCAATTCTTCACCAGCTGTTGATTCTGCTTCTGGTTCTCTCTCCAGTCTCAGCGCCCTGGGCCACDCTAGTCCCACTATTTAGGAGCCACCTGGCTAGTTTTTCTCTAGTCACTCCCTTTTCAAACTCATTTTATCCTGCCCTCTGTCTTTCTAAGGTAGCTACTGTATTGTTTAAAAACATTCAATAAATGTCCATGGTGTACACGAGCAAGTTGAATCTTTAGTATTGCTTCAAGCTCCAGTGGCTCGACCCACCTCTTAGTGGCACACAATTGCAGCTTCATGGTTCTTTGCCTTTGCGCCAAATGTTCCTCTCTTGGAAGCCTGAGATCACTCTTCTTCAACTTCTGTGGGTTCACCTTTTATCTTCTTGGCCATGTTTAGATGTTCCCACAGGAGTTGGGAGGGAGAAAGCCATCCACAGGTTGGCCACTGGCTATGAGCAGTTTGTGCTTGCTGCATTGAATTTTGGCTACCAAGAAAACTGACTATCTGCATAAAATCCAGGTGACCTGGAGAAGAAGAAAAGAAAGCATTTTGTAGTTCTATAGCTTCATGTTTTCTTCTATTTGTCTTTGTGCTGATATGACAAGACTACAGCAGATTTTAACAGCAAGCTAAGCAGACAGGCTACAAAGGAACATAATGGCTATTATGCTGCATTTTAAATAAATATAATGGTTCAAACAAGGGCTGAGTGCAGCAGTTGACTGTTACTGTAGCACTGTATATTTATCTGCTGCTTATTGCAGTTTGTTATTGATTTACATTGGGCATCCAGATATTGTCTAGCTCTGTGCTGGGCAGCTGAGGAGCTCTTCTGAAAAAGCTTCGAAGCACTAGGTGTGAGAGTACAGTGTGCTGATTGTTTGCCTACACTTACTTTGCCTGTGTATTAATATAGCGCTTGACTTATGTATTAACATGCATTCCCTTTAGATAGGGAACAATGGCCTAGGTAAGAAGAAACCACTTTTGAGGGGTCATAATGAAAGTATTGGTGTTTTGCTGCCAAAAAAAAAAAAAAGTAGGAGTTATAAAGTGTGATACCCACTGAAGCCTCTTACTTCCCAGAGCTGACCCAGTGAACATTTTCTCCTTGCATTATTCAGACAAAAGCACATAAAGCACAGCTGTGTGTTTTTCTTCCACATATGAGGGATTGTATTATTGGGTTTTTATTTATCTACAGAATGAGAGGGTGCCTGTTGACGGTGTCGCTGCTTCCTCTCCTTCCCATGCAGGCCATGTCTTCCCCTTTCAATTGCATTCTTGTGTTGTGGATTTTCACCAATTTACTATTTTGCCAAAACTTATCTGACACTTGCTACAATGTGGGGCACTGCTGTAGACACTGGAGATGTGGCAGCACAGTTTTCTGTAGTGTCCCCAGAGAATGGCTGGGGAGTGTCCATAGTCTGTGAGATGCTCACAAACAGCCATTGAACCACATTCCCTCTTGGTCATTTATGATGTGTATAAACAGAGCATGTACACCAAGAAATCCTGCCACAGAAAGAGCCTTTGTCATCTAACTTGGGGTATCCATATATATTTAGTAAAAAAAAAATCTTTAAGGGGCTGTTATCACCCTTTTACAGAGCTAGTGGCCATGGATATAATAATGACTACATTTGAGTGTTAAGCAAAACAGTGGGTAATGGTTTAAACACTTGGACAGTTTTTGAAATGTGTGGAAATTCTAAGAGTAGCTGTCTTAGTTAATGTTCTATTGCTATAAGCAGACACCATGACCACAGCAACTCTTATAAAGGAAAACATGTAATTGGAGCTTACTTACAGTTTCAGAGGTAAATATATATATAAACATGGCCTTTTAAAACTTATTTTTAGAAATAAACTTTTCTGTCTATTAAGTTGTATGTTAAATGTGCTAATTTTGTATCTAAAGCAGTTTAAGATATCTGACATGTAGATTTTTCTAAGTCTGAAGCAGATTCTATCCCGGGTCAGAAGTAAAGCTTTTAGCAATCTCAAACAAGCTGACTGGAAGGAGCAGAGCATGGAGTCTGTTCTGAGAGTTTTCTAATACATCTCACTGAGAGCCTGGAGTGCTTCCCTTGTCCTGGAGGAGCTGCCGTAACATATATGTGCTCCTGTCCCACACATTACTCCAGAACTTATTGTGTGTGTGGAGTATTGGGAACTGGGTTCACCTGAGTGTAGCTCCAGATATCTTTTGAGGTTTCAGGCTTCTGGAGATTCAACCGAAACCATGAGATCTGCTTCAGACTTCCTCAGCTCCTCATATATGTGCCTCTGTGTGGGACTGCTTGAATGTCCGCAGGCTGTGCCTCCCTCGGAGAGGGATCCAAGAAAGCAAGTACTTGCCCCTTGCCACCTTGTCCCATTGGTAGAACTGAGTGAGGCTCAATCAAGTATAAAATGTTAAGACTGTTCTTGATAGGAGAGTCATACTTTGAACCATTATATCAGCTGGGCAGGAGATAGATATCTCAAAAGTAAATAATTGCATTTACTTGTATTTTCAGGGGTGAGATTAGAAGTGAAGAGAGAACAGTTCTGTGCTGTCAGTAGAGCAGCCTTCAGTGTCAAGGGACCAACAGGACTTTGGGTGACATATTTTAAGAAAGGGCATATAGGAGTTTACTCCTGAGAAACTCTAGCACATTACTGAATTCTGGTTTTCTCAGTCATAAATTGATGGTAATATAGTGATGGATAAGAGGAAACTACAAAGCAGCCTTGTAGATAATAATTACTACCCAGCTCTCCTGTTAATTCATATACCATTTACTATGTGCAAAGTACATAGCTAAAGACTTGACCTTGTCAACAGCATACCAAACATGTGACCTAGGGATTGTTTACACCCTTTAAGAGAAACATCAGTGAACTTTAGGAAACAGATCCTCAAGGTCTGAAGCTGACTGTCAGTAAAGCAAGACATGGAGGCAGATCACATGGTTTTTGAGCATCACCTTGACAGAACAGTGGCTGCGTAACCAGTTTTAGGTTCTAGGAAGGTTTTAGGCTGTCCTTGGAGTTGACAAGCAGAATTCCAGTAGGTTAATTGGAATTTTGTTTTAGTTTAGATGATTTTAATTGTGGTAGTGTGTTTTCTCAGGGTTTAAAAAAAAAGTCTCACTCAAGCTAATTGATACTTTTAAATTGAGCAAACATTTGCCACTTAATCTTTTTTTTTTTTTCTTTTTCAATCTATTGAGTTAGATGGCCTTTTCTGTGTCAGAGTTTACCTTTAAAGTGATTGTCTTAAGCTTTTCCTACTTATGGGAAGTAAATTGATTTTGGTTTTGCCTTCTTCCTGAAATAGTCCTCTGTTATATGGAATTTTAGCCCATTTCTTGCGTGGTCCTCCAGATGGAGTCCAGAATGTGCTTCTGACAGAGTCAACACTGCACCCTGCAAACAAGCATCTCAGCTGGAAGTCCAGCAGAAGGCCAGATGGTAGGAGCTTCCACTACTTACTTTCTCACTTCATTGAGTTTGTTCTCTAGAGCTTGTCTAGTTCATCATTAGCCTGAACTACTTAACTTCCAGAAGCCAGTGCTTTGGGGAAAGTAAATCTTGACTGGGCAAAGTGCTTAGATACAACTTTAAAACAAGGTCTTGAAAGAAACCTGATTTTCACATCAGTATGGTCTTTGGAACTGCCTGGCTCAGCACATTGTATAGTTTTCTTTGAAATCAAGAAGGTGCCCTACTCCAACCCCTTCCCCATCTTTCCCACACTGAAAAATACAAAATTACAACTGTACAGAGAAGTCATGTCTGTGTTCCCATGACATTTTCAGGACAGTTTCTGTGGTAGATGACAGTTAACTACARATGACAGATTTTTTTTTTCCAAATGCTTTTGAGACGGGCTCTTGCTCATGCAGGCGTGCCGTCAACYTTCTCTCCTCAGCCCCTTGACTGCCAGAATTAGATGTGCGGACAGCCATGCCCTGCTCAGAAGGTTCACCTTTGAATGAGCTTTCAGAGCAAAGCATGGTGACTCAGGCTTGATCCAGGTAGTGAAGACTGAGGCCGGCCAGCCTAGGCTACATGCATAGAGAGATCATCTCCAAAGTAACACAGAGCTGAAGTAAGTAAGTAAATAAAGTAGAAATGATAAAGTGAGAGCTTGTGGTTGATTTGGCGGCAGGTCCTGAGTTTGCTCGTGTGAGCTGGGCATCTCCCCATGTAGCAGAGTTGGTGCTCTTTCTCAGAAGGGTGTTTACAAGGTGGGGTTCAGGGAGCTGATATGGGATTTGAAGTAAATTCTTAAGAAATGCCCTGGATGCAAATTGTTCTGTCTAGTTTTTCTAAGCTGCTACAACCAATGCTTCCCCTTTTAAGTGACTTGCGCTTCTTAAGTTCTGAAAGCAGTGTACTTGTGAGTCAGGATAAGCCCTCAAGACATTTGCAGCTTAACTAGTTTTATTCTCTGTTGGGATGCTGAGCTGACTGTGTTGGACTTTATACTAACTTTGACTAACTTTCTAGAGAGCCAAGTCTGGGAGGATAGCAGCTCAGGGCAGGTCAAAGTTTAACACAAGGTCACTATTCAGACACACCAGAGCAGGAGTGTAGGAGCTTTCCAAGTTCATGACAGAAATCACTAAGGCTCTGACACTAGTGTAGAATACTAACCCACTAACCAAGCTAATGCCTCTGAAAGTCTCAAGGAATGTACAGTTGCCTTTAACTTTCTCTATTCTGCCCATCTTGACCCTTCATACCCCCTTTCTTCCATGGAAGATGCTTGTGGCGGCCTAATTATGTGTGTTCAAGGATCCAGATGTATATTACCTTGCCATCTGCWTATGGGTCAGTGGGTCTGGGACTCTATAGTGTGGTATTGCTACAGCTGCTTTTACTGATGARCTAAGGCTAAGGCTTTAGTTTTATAATTGTATAAGGTTGTATTTTTGTCTGTATATAACAATATCTCTCCTATGGTGGTACCTAAAGCAGAATTGCTGGTTCACAGACAGCATGGCATATTTAAGTATATAATTCATATTATTTAATTCTCTAAAAAGGCTTTACTAATTTGCACACTTAGGAAGAATGCATGGGGGCTGGAGAGATACCTCAGCAGTTAAGAGCACTGACTGCTCGTCTGAAGGTCCTGAGTTCAAATCCCAGCAACCACATGGTGGCTCACAACCATCTGAAACGAGATCTGAGGCCTTCTTCTGATGTGTCTGAAGACAGCTACAGTGTGCTTATATATAATAAGTAAATCTTTGGGCCAGAGCGAGCAGGGACTGAGTGGGCAAGGTTGACCGGAGCGAGCGTGGCCGATCAGAACAAGTAGAGGTCCTAAATTCAATTCCCAGCAACACATGAAGGCTCACAACCATCTGCACAGCTAGGGTGTACTCATATACATAAGATAAAGAAATAAATCTTTGAAAAAAAAAGAAAAAAGAATGCATGATAGTCCTCAGTTCCTGTCCCTGGTGGATGGTGATGGCCCATTAACACCCATTAACACAGCAACCACAAGACTAATTTAGTACTATGAAGAAAAATGTTTTGGGATTTAACTTTTGTAATGTGTTAGAATCTCTTTAATGTTAGTGTTAATGGCAGTAGAACGTTGAAAATGAGAAAATTGGTCATAAACCAGGGTCAGTTCTTCTAAGGTGAAAGTTATAAATTAGCTCTGATAACCTTTCACTGTAGGGAGGGAGGAAGGGGCAGGGGAAGGAAGAGGCAGGCAAGCTGGGGAGAGTCACCCTTGGATGCTCAGTGCTRCGAGCAGTGTGAGGCCAGTCAGTAGAGTGGGTGTGGCMCTTCCTCTGTAGAAAGCTCCAGAGAAGGCTCATGAATGAGGGTGGCTGCATAGCTAGAGGGACAGTGATTTTGCATCTATTTTCTCCTTTTTTGTTTTTGTTTTGTTTTATTTATTTGTGACAGAGGTTCTCTATATAGTCCTGGCTACCCTGGAACTAGCTCTGTAGACCAGACTAGCCTCGAACTGAGAGATCCACCTGGCTCTGCCTACCAAGTGTTGGGATTAAAGACTTGGATCACTATGCCTGGCTTACAAGTTATTTTCTTGATCATCAAATATTTTTCTTGACACACAGTGACCTCTGTAATGCCTTGAGAAGAGCCTCAGTTATAAGTCATCATCTGTRACACGGTTGTTCTCTGAATTCACTTACTACAGAAGCCACACGAGTCCCACTTGACAGCTCATCTATCTAGCTTTCATGGAAGGTGTGAGATGCTGGAAAGGATTGCGTAGGTGCCCATCTTTAGCAAGACAGCCTGCCACTTAGTTACGCACTGAGTGCATGTGATCTTTGAGGCTGGGTAGATTTCATTTTAAGTAAAAGTTAAGGCTTTTATGATTGGTATGCTTTAAAGTGCAAAAGTATTTGGGCCAATAGGGTGGCTCAGTGGGTGGAGACACTTGTTGCCAAACCCAGCAACCCAACAGCCTCAGGACCCTCACAACAGAAGACAGGAACCAACTTCTAAAAGTTGTCCTTTGATTCCTGTGTGCACCTGCTGTGGCCTGTGTGTACACATTCACATGTATGTATGCACACAGACACACAGAAAAATAAATTTAGTTTTAAAAGCTCTTTATTTTAAATTTTATGTTTGTGCTATTTTTAGATATAGGGTCTTATCATGTATTTTAGGCTTACCACCACACAAAACAAATGTAAAACTTTATTTAAAAAAAATGTCTGAGTCATATGCCTATAAGAGGATTGCCACCAGTGAGGC
>BDUI01000148.1:114870-132272 GCA_002335545.1 Apodemus speciosus
GCCTGGTTAAGCTGAAAAAACTCCCAAGAAAGGACAAAACAGGCCCAGAAAACCCATTAGACTATCCTCACAAACAGTATTGATATCTCACTGTGTGTTTCTTGAGGTTAGGGCAAGTTACCATCTAGAAATACAAGAGAAGTTTATGGGGAAACTTGAATTCACACAAAGCAGGATGGGAATAGGACCAGATGGCTGTAGCAGACTTGATTTATTCAAAACTTGGGCAGAAACAAAAATGCCTATCAAGCCTAGGGCTGGCTTCTGAAGATCGTAAGTTTAAGACTAGTGTATATGTTTGTGTAGAATAAACAGATAGCTTTATTATTATGTGCAAGAACACGTTTGTATATGATTTGCATGCCTGGCTGATTATGTAAACCTGATTGTTCCTTTAGCAAAAAGCCAAGTGTCTGGAGGATTGATGGTTAAGAATGTCCCTTTAAAGGCATCTGGGACACTGCTTCCCAGACACTTAGCATTCAGTATTTGTGGCAACCACCATATGAGGACTGTGGTCTGCGCATAATACTTCAAATAAAAGTGAGACCAAACTTCCTGGARGTGACTCAGTCAGGGAAAGTGCTTTCCATGATCAGATCCTCTAAGAAACTGGGCACAGCCGTAGGTTCCCATTATCCCAGAGCTGGGAAGGTGGCAACAGGATGGCCCCTGAACAAAGTTGGCCAGTCGGTCCAGCCATTTTAGTGAGCTCTGGGTTCAGTGAGGGACCCTGTCTCAAAAAGTAAAATTCTGGTGTGGTAGCATATACTTTTGTCTCAGTACTCTGGAAGTGAACACAAGCAGATTTTGGAGTTTGAGGCCAGCCTGGTCTACATAGCAAATTGCAGGCCTGCCATGGCTATGTAGTGATGCATTGTTTCAAAAAAAAAAAAAAAAAAGTCATGTTCTTCCACAAACACACACAGTCTGTCTTATGTGAGAACTTTCAATTGCCCGACTAGCAGAAGTGAGGAGTACTGAGTGCCCCCACTCTCCTCCTACAGGCGCTGTCTTCTCCCATTGTCTGAACCTGAGAGCTGCAGTTGTTACAGAAGAGCATGCTCTGTCACCTGACAAAGCATGGTGATGGGAGTTCACGATGGCAGTACCTCACACTTCTGCCTACCTTTCCCAGGACATCATGTGGCTTGAGCCATTTCAACCTTCTAGGATTGGCATTGTGCCATGATGGGTCTCCCGCTCCCATATCTTTGTTGTTTGTTGGCTTTTCTAGAAAGTACAGAATCCTGCCTTTTTATTAGTTATCTGTATACCTTTTTTTTTTTTTTAATGGCCTGGCTGCCTCCAGGTGCCTGCAGTTAATAAAGCTGCTGAGCTGGAGGCATGGTGATCAGTTTTAAAGGTCTGGGCTACTTGGTGAGATCATGTCTTAAAAAAATAACAAAACCATGCTCCTATAAATGCCCATGTACAGAACTGCATGGAGATAAGTTCATCTCCTTTGGGTGAATTTCCCAATAGAGTGTCTTAGTTACTTTTCTATTGCTATGGCAAAGTATTATTACTAAGATATTACTAACTTATATAAGAAAGGATTTATTGGGGGCTTACTGTTCCAGAGGACTAGAATCTATGACCATCCTGGTAGCAATATGGTAGCAGACAGGCAGGCATAGTAATGGAACTGTAGCCAGGAATTTATATACTGACCCACAAACCTGAGACAGAGAGTACTATTTGGGAATGGCATAAGCTCTAGAACCCTGAAAGCCCACCCCAGTGACATACTTCCTCCAAAGACCACAGCTCCAACAAGGCTCCTAAACCTTCCCAGTTCTACCAAGTGGGGACCAAACGTTGAAACATAGGAGCCTATGGGGGCATTCTCATTCAAACCACCACGCAGAATATGTTTAGGTTTATAAAAATACTAAAGCTCTTGATCATTTCCTATGAAAGTCTTTCCAATAGAGACATCATCTATAGTTACAGGAAAACCAGAATTGGACATGAATGAAGAGGAAACAGCACAGCAAGTGCAATCTCCTACCTTCAGACTCAGTGGTGACCAGTGCTGGTACTTGGATCAGTTCCCACTGATCTATGCTTATGAGGAAAGATGGTTCTTCATGATGAATTAGATCTTACAACACATGGACCGGGGCCGAGTATGTGTCTGAGTGTGTGTGTGTGCGCGCGCATTTGAAGCCAGGGGAGAATGCCAGGTGTCCTTCACTGTGCTTTATTCCCTTGAGACAGAGTCACTGAACTTGGAGCTAGACTGGTAGCCAGCAAGCCCCAGTGAGCCTCCTGTCTCCATCCCACACAGCACAATTGTTAAAGGTGTGTGTGGCCATGCCCCACTTTTTACATGCGTGTTGGGGACTTCAACTTGGGTCCTTGTATTTGTGCAGTGAGCATTCTAACCCACTGAGTCATCTCCTCAGGCATTTGTGCAATGAGCACTCTAACCCACGGAGCCATCTCAGGCCAGCTGATATATTTTTAAATAATTAAGTCTTTAGCACATACAGGAGTCAGCCATGCTTGGATACAATCTTTGATTTTCCTAAAGCTAGAGGGTGTCACCCAAAGGAGCATTTTGTAAAGTGACTTTTCTCCTCYTCTTAAAATAAGTGACCTTTTCAACCACAAGAAAAATAGAAGCCTCTACCCTGTTCTAGGGTCCTCTGAAGACTCCAGATATCTGAACTTCTCACAGTGCACAGATATTTACTGAGAGACGGTTAAGTGAACATACTGTCCCTGTATTGTTCAAGCATTCCAAGAGGGCATGGATGGTTTATACAAGGCTGACGCTGTCATTAACAACCCAGCAAGGTGGAGAAGGCAGAGAGCTTTCCCCAAGACAATGGCACATAAGGACATGGGTAACCCCAGAGGTTCTTGGCTAGTGCTTAGCAGAGCTCAGATCAGACTTTTGGGCCTCAGTGGTAGAGTGCTTGCCTAGTGTGGGCAACACTCAAGACTGGGGGAACCACAGTTGATTTGGGGAGCTGGCTCAGTAGTTACACGAAGAATCCCAACACTGGGAAGGCAGAGGAGGATCCCTGGGCTTGCTGCCTGGCTCTTCAGTCTAGCAGAATCGGCAGCTCCGGGTTCAGTGAGAGATACAAAATAAAATGGAGGGGCACCTAATGAACACATCCAATGTTGACCCCCCACACTCAAGAACATGTGTACACACATAGACACACCATAACCACCACCCATGTTGTGAATGGACCCAGGTTGGAATCTCAGCTCCTCTGTTAACCTGGCCAGATGATTTACTCTTTTCAATCCTGGATCTTCGGCAATAGAGGAACCTACTTCATGGCATCATTCTGGGCATTAGATGTAAAGAAAGCTGTAAAGTGTCCCCTTTCTTGACTGAGGTGATGCAATAATGAGGGCCTGAATTCCATCTCTAGCACTCATATGAAGACACCCAGACTGCACTGGTCAGCAAGCCTCACCTAAGCATCCAAGCCTGGCTGGGAGACACTGTCTCAAAAACAAAGTAAAAACAACAAAATCRGTGTCAGATATGTACACATTGAATCCAGCATGTGTAAGGCATGTTTGCTGCCAGCCTGGTTTACATAGAGTTCTAGGCTACACAGTGAGATCCTCCCTGTGGTAGATGGCTCCTGAGAACTGACAGCTGCTATTGAYGGATGTGCACGTCTACCACATGCACAACACAGTTTTCATTTTTTTTTTTAAAAAAAAAGTTAACACTAATTGATTGGGGAGTGGTGTGCCCCACTGCTGCACATCAAAGTCAGAGAAGGATGTGTGCCAGTCAGCCACGTGGGTCCTAAGGACGGAACTCAAGGCAGTCTTGGGCAGCAAGTGCTTTACCCAGTCTTATTGGCCCAGTCTCTCCTTATAATGAAATTATTTTTGTTTCAAAATTGATACAATTTTTAAAAAATCATCTGTGCTCCTTGGAATTGACTTCACGGAGGTCTGCTGCGGGAGTGCCCTCCCTTCCTAACATGGGGATGGCAATCTCTGGGCTGGTTCCAGACTCGGTAGGTGCAGGTGGGTCCTGGACTTCCCTCTTCCTTCCTCTTAGGCTCAATGCTGAGAGGTTTCCATTCCTTTTACGTGCAGCTGCGAAGAGGCTTTGGGGAAGCAGCCTCGTCCATCATGCAGAGGGCTCCTCCCCCACCTCCACAGTCAGGCAGCCAAGCTGCGGTCCTTGGTTCTACTCAATGCGGCCCAGTGAGGCTGGGATGGGGTTGGGAATGGGGATGGGGAGGAGATCCAGATGTTTTCAAGCCTGCGAAGCTGGTGAACTTGGTCCTGGAAGGATATGGAAGGGGTCTAGAGGGGCTGAGACACAGATCACTGTATGCAAAGCCAGCAGGGGTGCTATGTGGCCTTTCATATCCCAAAGCCAGCYCGGTGCCAGTTTCCTGGGCTTCCTGGGGCCCACAAAAGTGCAGTGTGTTAATCTCACACCACTTCCAAAGACTGCTTACAAAAAAGAAAGAAAGAAAGAAAGAAAGAAAGAAAGAAAGAAAGAAAGAAAGAAAGAAAGAAAGAAAAGGAAGGAGCTGGCATTTGCCCCTTTTTACAGTCAGGGAAACTGAGGCAGAGCAGGTACAGTTACTTGCCCATGGTCCTGCTGCTATAAAGAGGCTCAGTAGACTCCCATTCAGACAGCTGTGCTCAGAGGCCTCAGTTTTCTGGCCTGCAGCATGGGGCTGGGACAGGTTTGACCAGAGCCATCCTCCGGTTCGAAGAACCAGCTGGTTAGGAGCTCCTGTCTGAGTACTGGGGTCCCCATACCGCTCCGCGAGCTCAGCGGGAGGCTGCACGGGACCATATTTAGTCAGGGGGAGCCAGAGCCCCGCTGGTATGCCACGCTGGGAATTCCTGTTTTGAGAATTGCGCCTGGCCTTTTTGGGTTGTCTCCCGCCCAGGCCCAGGAGGGAGGACCAGCCCAGGACCTCGAGGGTCCGCGCGCAGGGAGCGAGGCGTCCCCGGTCTGGCGAGAGGCCAGCTCTGCCTCGACTTCCTTTTATGGCCTGAGTGTGTGTGCAAGGAGAGAGAGAGAGAGAGAGAGAGAGAGAGAGAGAGAGAGAGAGAGAGGCTGAGACTTAGGGACATAACAGATGAAATGATAGAGACAGACAGAACAAAAATCAAAAATCATCATAGGGAAATCAAAGCTAGAGTGTGATAGAGTGTCAGGTCAGACAAAAGAGACAGGGAGACAGGGACCTAGATTCATACAGGGCTAAGGGACAGAGGGTGAAAATGCCAAGTGGACAAGAATCACTTGGTGAGGGGGGACAGCTGTGGACTTGCAGGGGTGGGGCAGCAAGTCCCCCACATTCTCTTGGCGTCTTAGCAGACATCCTCCAAGTGCCATAATGCACTCTTTCCCCAGCAGCACCCCACTTTTCAACGATGCTCAGAGGGACCACATTATTGGTCCCAGGCACCCTGGGATTATATTTAACTTTTGGCTGTAGCGTGAATGGAACTGCAGAGGACAAGTTAGGAAAAACAAGTTTCCCTTTCCCACACATTCCCAGAAGTCACAGGAGGATGTGCTGTGACCTGCTTTGCACCTTTCGGAGTTAAAAAAGAAATCACCTTTCCCCTCCCTTTGCTAAGCACAACCGGCCTCGGATCTAGGAGGTGGCAGGTGATTAAGAGGGGATGAGGGAGAGGGAGGAATCGTCTCCAGTATGTATGAGAAGGAAGAGGTTAAAATCCAGCTGGGATGGACCTAGGGGGAGAAATTCTCAAGTTTCCCTACAGACTCTGTGTACCGGATCCCTTTTGTCTAAGGACCCAAGATCTGGATGGCTGCAGGGCGAGGCCTGAGGCTGCGGGCCAGTGTGCTGGCAGACCCCCTGCGCCTGTGCCAGGTGGTTCCCCGCGGCTCTGTTCCTCACCTGCAGGGGGCGCCGGGAAGGGAAGAGGACCCTCCCGCCCCGCCCCTTCCCACCCTCGGATAGCACTGACTCTATAAAGCCAGGCGTCGGAAGCATACAGAGAGATTTGGACCATCCCAGCCTGGGATCAGTGCCAGATCCGAGCTCTCCATCCGGTGTCCTCCTGCTAGTCCACCCCAGTAGAGATCTGTAAGTAGAGTTGGTCCCTTAGGGGCAAGCCTGGGTGGTGGGCTTGAGCATCCTCATGGGAGTGGGGTCCGCGAGAGGTCCTGATTGTTATCTAAGAACAGTGGGAAGAAGCCCGGTACAGGATCATCCTGGACCTCCCGTGGTTACTCCCATCCCCCCAGCCAAACCAGCTTCTCCAGGTTGCCTATGAGCAGACCCACCTGGGAAAGTAGGGTAGGCAATTAAGGGTTCTGGTGGCTAGGACCAATTCCAGGTATTTTAAGACTAGAGTCTAAAAAACAAACAAAATGGCCTACTTAAAAACCAACCAGTGTTTATAGGCTGCACAGTGGACAGGTGCGCTGTGGTAGAGCACTGTGGGACCTGGGTTCAAATCCCAGTATTGAGGATGGTGATCAGACCCCAAGCTTATTCTGACTAGGTCATGGGATGGATAACCAACCCACTGACCATTGCACAAAATAACTCAGAAACATGGGTGAAAGTGTTGATAGCCCTGAGCACAGGCTGTGTGTGTGTGTGTGTGTGTGTGTGTGTGTGTGTGTGTGTGTGTGTTTTCCATCGGCTTAGGTGATTGCGCTGTGTGTAGTTACTGGTAGACAAGACAAGGCTGCTTATTAGAAGATAAGGTTCCTTTCTTTCACTTTATTCCCTTCCAGACCCCAGACTCTGCAAATTAACAAAGGAACTCTACTCCGGGTTGGTTAGGGCCCCTGATGCCCAGGGGGGTGCTGAGGCTCCGTTTGCCTCCTCCACCTACAGATGCACTGAGTGAACTGCTGCTGGGTTGGAGCTCCTTGGTGGGAAGGTTACTCTTAGGACACAGAGAGGAACTAGCAGGAGAAAGTTCTGCTATTCCAAATCAGAATTGGAGAGGTCTTGCCATGTTTGGAAAGCACCCTTCAAGTTATATCTGTCAGAGAACAAAAGAGATTTCTAGAGAGCCAGGACTAGACTGCTTTGGTTCTGTCACTAAGAACTGAGAGAAGCTGCTGAGCTTGCTGGGGAAGGAGGCTATGTTTAGTAAACTGCTCTGCTTCATTCTATTTCCTCTGGTGAAGGTTCTTCTCCTCAGTTCACTTCAAGATGCTATTTTAGATTTGACTTAAAGAAAGACAGCTTGACCATACAGGTCCTCAAGTCTCTCATGGAAAGGAACACCTTCTCTTCTATGATGTTGTTGATGGCACACTTAACAAGCCAGGTACTTAACAGCGTTTAAATAGACTCAAGTTATTTTAATCATTACATACACCTTATCACAAAGGTCATCATCTTGTCTTGACATCTCTTTGTCTTTCCTAAAAACCAAAATTTGTTGGACTCCTGTTTCTGGTGGATTCGGTGCTTCCAGTTCCCATCACTTTTTTTGAAGAAGATTGAAACTGACCTTTTACCAATTTAAACCGACAAAGGCTGTCCCCTAGAGGGATGCAGATGTGGTGGGAGTCCATGAGACTGGGGTGATCCCAAAACAAGCCTGTGCTGAGCCACTCTGGAGAAACCTGTGGGTTTGCTTCATAAACACTGTGGACTTTTATTGTTCTATCTGAAACAGAGCCTCTCTTCCGTACAAGGTAGTCACTATGGATTCATCATTACTTTTCTGTGAGAGGCTGGGCTGGAGGCAGACATGCCCTTGTATGGTAGTGTTTTCTATGAGGCCATCCCCAGCCCCCTTGGCCAGTCACCCAGTCTTTGGATGCAGCCTTTCCCCGGTAGAGATGGCGGACGTTTAGAAGGCAGTAGGGCTCTTTTTTTTYACTCTCTTCTTATTTGGAAGTTCTATTTGTATTTTTTTGGTCTGTCTTCCATACATTTAATAAGAACAGGTAGTATTTACATCTGATGAACCATTGAATAATTTTAAAACAGGATAAAGATTATCCTTTTAGAAAACTGTATCCCATTTCAAATACTCAGAAAGTCTTAACCACATTATTTTGCCAGGTACAGTGGCTCATGTCTATAATACTAGCACTTGGGAGGCTGAGGCAAGAGAACTAATAAGAATTTAAAGCTAACCTGGACTACAAGTTCAGGCCATTCTGGACTACAGTGGGAAACACTATCTCAGGGAAAAAAAGGAAAAAAAATCAAAACCCAACCTAATGGTGCATAACTCCAATCCCAGCATCTGAGAAGTTAGACGGAAGGAGCGGGAGTTCAAGGTCATAGTCAGCTGCTTAGTGAGTCCAGTGCTAGCCTGGGCTACCTGGAAATCCTGTCTTTAAAAATTTGTGGTTGTTGTTGNTGTGTGTGTGTGTGTGTGTGTGTGTGTGTGTGTGTGTTTTCCATCGGCTTAGGTGATTGCGCTGTGTGTAGTTACTGGTAGACAAGACAAGGCTGCTTATTAGAAGATAAGGTTCCTTTCTTTCACTTTATTCCCTTCCAGACCCCAGACTCTGCAAATTAACAAAGGAACTCTACTCCGGGTTGGTTAGGGCCCCTGATGCCCAGGGGGGTGCTGAGGCTCCGTTTGCCTCCTCCACCTACAGATGCACTGAGTGAACTGCTGCTGGGTTGGAGCTCCTTGGTGGGAAGGTTACTCTTAGGACACAGAGAGGAACTAGCAGGAGAAAGTTCTGCTATTCCAAATCAGAATTGGAGAGGTCTTGCCATGTTTGGAAAGCACCCTTCAAGTTATATCTGTCAGAGAACAAAAGAGATTTCTAGAGAGCCAGGACTAGACTGCTTTGGTTCTGTCACTAAGAACTGAGAGAAGCTGCTGAGCTTGCTGGGGAAGGAGGCTATGTTTAGTAAACTGCTCTGCTTCATTCTATTTCCTCTGGTGAAGGTTCTTCTCCTCAGTTCACTTCAAGATGCTATTTTAGATTTGACTTAAAGAAAGACAGCTTGACCATACAGGTCCTCAAGTCTCTCATGGAAAGGAACACCTTCTCTTCTATGATGTTGTTGATGGCACACTTAACAAGCCAGGTACTTAACAGCGTTTAAATAGACTCAAGTTATTTTAATCATTACATACACCTTATCACAAAGGTCATCATCTTGTCTTGACATCTCTTTGTCTTTCCTAAAAACCAAAATTTGTTGGACTCCTGTTTCTGGTGGATTCGGTGCTTCCAGTTCCCATCACTTTTTTTGAAGAAGATTGAAACTGACCTTTTACCAATTTAAACCGACAAAGGCTGTCCCCTAGAGGGATGCAGATGTGGTGGGAGTCCATGAGACTGGGGTGATCCCAAAACAAGCCTGTGCTGAGCCACTCTGGAGAAACCTGTGGGTTTGCTTCATAAACACTGTGGACTTTTATTGTTCTATCTGAAACAGAGCCTCTCTTCCGTACAAGGTAGTCACTATGGATTCATCATTACTTTTCTGTGAGAGGCTGGGCTGGAGGCAGACATGCCCTTGTATGGTAGTGTTTTCTATGAGGCCATCCCCAGCCCCCTTGGCCAGTCACCCAGTCTTTGGATGCAGCCTTTCCCCGGTAGAGATGGCGGACGTTTAGAAGGCAGTAGGGCTCTTTTTTTTYACTCTCTTCTTATTTGGAAGTTCTATTTGTATTTTTTTGGTCTGTCTTCCATACATTTAATAAGAACAGGTAGTATTTACATCTGATGAACCATTGAATAATTTTAAAACAGGATAAAGATTATCCTTTTAGAAAACTGTATCCCATTTCAAATACTCAGAAAGTCTTAACCACATTATTTTGCCAGGTACAGTGGCTCATGTCTATAATACTAGCACTTGGGAGGCTGAGGCAAGAGAACTAATAAGAATTTAAAGCTAACCTGGACTACAAGTTCAGGCCATTCTGGACTACAGTGGGAAACACTATCTCAGGGAAAAAAAGGAAAAAAAATCAAAACCCAACCTAATGGTGCATAACTCCAATCCCAGCATCTGAGAAGTTAGACGGAAGGAGCGGGAGTTCAAGGTCATAGTCAGCTGCTTAGTGAGTCCAGTGCTAGCCTGGGCTACCTGGAAATCCTGTCTTTAAAAATTTGTGGTTGTTGTTGKTGGTGGTGGTGGGATCCCTGATCATTTTCCCATCTGCAAAATGGGACTGAGGACAAGCCAGTGTCTTAACATTTTTGTAGCACTTGTTAGTCTTCTTAGAAGTAGAAGATCACTTAGCTAGGGTTTGCTCCCCATGGCTGCAACAAAAGAGAGAGACTCATGACTTGGAGTCTTCACAGGAGCCCTTTAGATCAGTACTAATAGTCTTCACTTCATTTCATAAATGTAGGCCTTGAAAACTGTTCTATCTATAAAAGATGGGGGCCCTTACAAACTAAGATTCTTGTAATTCCAGAGCCTAAGGGATGCCCTTTTGGGATCTTTCAATAGATGACCCATTTGAGAGGTTTGACACAAGGCTGACACCAGCAAAGTTCAGCTGCTGGTAATTTATAGTAATAGGACTAGAGATGTTTAGGAGTGTGCTTTGTGTAACACAGCTGGTATCAATAAACCAGAAAACCCAAAGTGTGGTCTTTCCCCTAAAACAGAAACTTACCCCTAATTTTCCTTTTGTGTAAATCTTTTTTCAAAGCCAGTTTCTTTTTGGAAACCTCTACTGTTACCAGCATACTTTCTGACCAGTCCTACTAACACAGTTGTGATCACTATTCCTTTAGACTCTTATTGGATCTCCTGTGCCCAGTAGAAATCTGCCTGGCTCTTCCAGTGGCCCCTTTGCTTCCTGGTTCTCTTCCTGTCACTGGTGACATTTAATCACATTGATCTACAGGCCTCAAGGACCAGGGGGCAGAGTTCGAGAAAGGCAAGCAAGAACTGAAGGGAGAAGGAAACTGCTTGGTGTTCTAGCAAGGGGAGGTCAGGCTACCATGATGCACCTGAGCTTCAGGGGACCATCCTCATCAGAGTGGCCAGCAGGGTAGGGGCTGCCTAGCCCACTCAGGCCCACTTGAACTTGTTCTCTGTGCTATGAGTCCCTACAGATGAATCCAATCTACTGTAAACTGGAAGTTCATTTTTAACAGTGTCTGAACTGAACACATCCAGACCTTCTTTCTTGTCACTATCCTTGAGTCACGCAGCATGAGAACTATACTTGACACCTTCAAGGCAGCTGGGAGGTTGCTCAAGATGCTATGCAAACACTACAGCTTTTCATGGAAGAGACTTCAGCATCTGTGGATTGTGGTATCCAAAGTGCTCCTGAAGCTGACCAAAGAATAACTGTCCCTTCCTGCCCCTCCCCTAGTGAAGCATGCGGCCAATGACAGAGAACCTCAGAAGTGTCTTACATCAACGGTCATTCTAGCCATCCCTCTGGTTCCAGATAAGCATTTTTCTCCCTTTTTATTTCCCTCCATTTTGCCTGTCTRCACATGTACTCCTAACAAACATTCTTAAATAGCATTCTAAATTTTTTCTAAGCCAAATTTCTCTTTTATTCAAATCCCGGCATTTTACAAAATATTTTTCATCTTATCACAAATCTTCACTATCTTTTCTATATCTTTATATCATTGTATGCTTCTTTTTATYTGCTTAGTATTCTGTTATATGGAAGTTTAATAGCTTACCAAATATATACTCTTTTTTAAAAATGTATTTATCATATGTAAGTACACTGTAGCTGTCTTCAGACACTCCAAAAGAGGGCATCAGATCTCGTTACAGATGGTTGTGAGCCACCATGTGGTTGCTGGGATTTGAACTCAAGACCTTTGGAAGTGCAGTGCGTGCTTTTAACCGCTAAACCATCTCTCCAGCTCCCAAATATATACTCTTAATAAAATATACTTGGTACATGACTCCATGTATAAATGGTGTTTGGGGAAGTACCTATGTACGAGTTAACTGTTGCCTATCAGAAGTGCCTAGGACCAGAAATGTTCCAGATTTTTCTTTTCTTTTAAATTCTTTTTGATTTTGGGATATTTCCATATATATAATGAGATATTCTGGAAATGAGAGCACTAATCCCTTTGTTGTTTTTCTTTTTTTTTTCTTTTTTTCTTTTTCTTTTTCTTTCTTTCTTTTTTTTTTTTTTGTTTTGTTTTTAGACAAAGTTTCTCTATGTACTCCTGGCTATCCTGGAGCTCTTGGTAGACCAGGCTGCCCTTGAACTCATAGAGATCCTCCTGCCTCTGCCTCCCACATGCTAACATTAAAGGCAAGAGTCATCACATCCAGCTGTGAGCACGAATCCTGGTGCTTCACCTTTGGTTTATGAAGATGACTGTATAGTCATTACATCTGATGTTTTTGATTCTACATTTTCATTACGACCTGCTACATGAAATCAAATATGAACTTGTCCACTTGCATAATATYGATCCTGAAAAAGCTATGAGCCTTCGAACCTTTTGGGTTAAGGATGTTTAGCTTGTGTACATATTCTTGGCTTGTAAACTCTCTTCCTGTAATCACATGAATTCCCGGCTAAAAGGTGAATAGATAGCACGTTTGGAATCAGCATCTGTCCCTAAATGGTTTTTGAAAGCAACTGTAGATATCTGCCTGGACCATCCAGGCTTATGTCTCAGCACCTGTTTTAAACATTGTTCTACCTGTGTTGTAAGATGCAAAACATAGTGGGGCTCTGAGGGTCCAAAGGCCCTGAACAGGGGCGACCTCAGTTGTGTGGAGTGGGGAGAGAAAACAGCAGAAAGAAGGGCCAGGCAAGGAGAAGGTGTTCATATCGATGCATGCATGCAAGTAGAAGCCACAATGACTGGCTGTTGTTCTTTAGGTACCCTCCATCTTTTTGGAGACAAGAACCCTCACCAGCCTGGAACTTACCAAGTAGGCTAGGCTGGCTGCCCCTGAGCCCCTGGAACTGTCTTTCCCTTCCACCCCAAGGGCAAGATTTCAAGTACATGTCTCAACATACACTTCATCCTTTCCTTTCCTTTCCTTTCCTTTCCTTTCCTTTCCTTTCCTTTCCTTTCCTTTCCTTTCCTTTCCTTTCCTTTCCTTTCCTTTCCTCTCCTCTCCTNTGTGTGTGGCAGTGTTACCAGGCCATTGTAATAGGACAGGTTCTTATTCTTTCTCCTGAGGAGGTACCCTGGGGACCTGGGGATGGTAGGGAGGTGTGTGGCATTGGGACAGGGAATGAAGAAGAGATTTACTGCTGAGAGCTAAAGGATTGTTAGATTTAACAATCTACCAAAAAAGGTCAAACTTTTTTTAAACCTTTTATGACCTTAGCTGTGGTAACAGAAAAAATAGGAATATACGTGATAACCACTTCACAGAATCCTCATAAGATATTCAATATAATAAGCATGAGCCAGTCCTGCTGTGATGCCCAGTGAGTAGAGGGTCCCCGAGCAGATGCAACTCAGTTGGCAGGTTGTTTGCCTGGCATGTACAAAGCCCTGAGCTCCACCCTCAGCACCACACAGGCCAGGCATAGTAGGAAATACCTATAGCCCCTAGCATTTGGCAGGAAGACTAAGAGTTCAAGTCCATCTTGGATGACATAGTGAGTTCAAGGTTAGCTTGGGCTACGGGAGACCCTGTCTCAAGGATGAGAGGGCTATGTGATGATGATTAAGAACAGATTCTTACCCCCAAAGGCCTCCTGGGGCAGCATGAGTTTGAAGAACTAGTGTGCATAGCATGCTCTTCCCTCTCCTGGTATGTCAAATGACTTTCCCGACCCAGATGTGGCATTGACCTAGAACTAACATTATTGGGGCCTTTTTGGCTCCCTTACTGAGCTGCAGCTTCAGCTCCAAGAACTTAATTCTGATCTCTATGGTATTTAAAATCCAGGCAATGTGTAGGGTGGGCATGGGCATGGTGGTAACACCTACACTCCAGGAGGATTGCTACTTTGAGACTATCCTGGGCCAGAGCTTTGTGTATGTAGCTCAGTGGCAGGACACTTACTGAACATGTACAAGCCCTGAGTTTGATCTCTAGTACCTCAAATATTGGCAGACTAAAAAGAATCAATTTAGGGCTGGGAATAAAGCTCAGATAATAGAGTGGCTAGCATACATAAAGCCCCAAGTTTGATCCCCAGCACTCCAGAAAGTGGATGTGATAGTGTATACCTATAATCTCAGCACTCAGGAGAATTTTAAAGCTATCCCCAGCTACATAATAATATGAGGCCAGCCTGGGCTACATGACATCTTATCTAAAAATAAAAGTTTCTGTTTTAAACTGGGGATAGTTTTCCTTCTAGGMGTGCTATCTAGCGGTGTCTGGACCTCCTTTTGATGTCACAACTGGGAAATGGCAAATAGTGGCATAGAGTGGGCTGAACTCACACTGCACAGGGCCAGAGAACCAGCCAGTGCCTAGGCCAATAGAACAGGGGCTGAGAAAAGCCACTCTAAATCCAGAGTCAGAGCAGGACTAGGAGTTAGAAGACCAAATGTTGCTTCAGTCTGTCTTGTGGGACTGTACTGCCATTGTTCTCCTGGCTCTAGCCATCATTTCTTGTTAGTACTGGGATTTGAACTAGGGCCTTGTGCATGTTAAGTAACTACTGTGCCATATTCTAGCCTATTTGATTGTTTTGAATCAGGGTCTCCCTTTGTAGCCCAGGTGCACACAAACCTACCATCTCCTGYATCATGGGACTACAAGTGTGTTCAGTTTTGTTGTTTTTCCTTCCTCCCTGTGTTTTATACAGTGCCTGTCCTGATACTTCTTGCTGTATTGTCACTGTCCCTAGCTTTTGAAAATCTCAGGCTCTGAGCAGAGGTTGAGGCAAGTTCTTCTGATAATAAACTGAGTTGCCTTGAACTTCCAAACTGCCAGACAGAAGTAGAACGTGTCCTCTGCGCGCCTGTAATCCTTTCCGGCCTTGGGTTCCCTGCTTACCTCCTCCAAAGTCTAAAAAAAGAGAAAACAAAAACAGACAATAAAGAAAAAAACCTTGCAACTTTCTTCAGAAGCCACAAGATCAGCTGAAAGGACCAACCAGCTGCTCTGCTTCTAAGCACTGGTAAACAATCGATGACATCGCTCCTGGGTTGTTTTGCAATGCTGGGCACGGAATTCAGGGCCTAGGGCACACTAGGTGCCCTCCTCTAAACTGTACTCTCTATCCTTGTAAGTGTAGTTTGCATTGTTATGGTGTTTTAGAGTGCTGGGGATGGGAACCCAGGGCCTGGAACATACTAGGTAAGTGCACTGCCTCTAGGCTATCCCCTAGCCATCTCCTGGGGCTTTGTTGTTTGTTTATTTATTTATTTAGCTAGTTTAGGGTTTTGTTATCTATTTAGTTAGTTAATTTAGGGGATTAAATGAGAGAGTAACTATCACTTCATATGGTTTAGCAACTATTGCTGGTATAATTAATTTATAGGACTCTGTGAATTCTTTCCAAGGCAAGTGCGCGACCAGTGTTGTTCTGGGAGCCCCTCCTTCCCTGTATGTTCATAGGAGCAGAGTGGTTTTCTAATTGTAAAATCTGCCAAGAACTGGAATGTCCTTTCTAGGCTCTGCATCTTAATGATGAACAAGAAAGATATGGTTGGTGTGTGTGTGTGTGTGTGTGTGTGTGTGTGTGTGTGTGTGTGTGACATTCATGTGGTGGTACATGCGTGAGGGTGCATGAATGCATGTGCTTCAGTCCTAACACAGGGTTTCTCACTGAGCTGCCTCAAGCTTACTGTCATACATGGCAAGGCTAGCTTTTTAATCTGTTAGTGGTATTTGAACTCAGGTCTGATTGTTGTTGTCAGCTGAGACCTGTCTGCTGTCATTGTCATGAAGCTGTGTTTGAAAAGTGTCCTGGATTCCATTCTCATCACTCCCCAACCCCAAACATTCCTGGGCACCAGGACTCCAAAGCATCCAGTCTGGAAACCAAAAGTTCAGCTTGCTTGGCTTTGCCCAAAGCAGTCTAGTGCTTCACAACTGCCGAGGGCAGCGAAGCCTCAGGGAGCAGCCAGGACTTSACTCCTTTTTTGGCCAGAGACTCAAATGTTACACTTGATCGTGTTTGTGCTTTTGAGCCCTGTTTTAGATGAGGTTCCTGGAAAAGTTAAACCCATGTCTTTTCATTTTTCTGTTAAATCTTTCGTGATGCTTTCTAACTTAGTTGCAATTTAAAAAGAGGCAGCTTTCCGTTCAGGAGGAGTGATGCAAACACTAGCCCTCCACGTGACCAGAGACCATTTAAAATGGGTCATCATCTATTACAGAAAATATAAAATATACTTTACATTTCTAAACTATGTGCTTAAAGTACATTTTATTTTATTTTCCTTTAGAAAAAATATTTGTTTGTTTGTTTGTTTAATGTATCTGAGTACAGTTTAGCTGTATTCAGACATACCAGAAACGGGCATCAGATCCCATCACAGATGGTTGTGAGCCACCATGTGGTGAGAATTGAACTCGGGACCTCTGGAAGAGCAGTCTTAACCAGGGAGCCATCTCTCCAGCACTTATAGTCCTTTTTATTTTAAATTTAAAAAATTAACATTTATTTCATGAGTGTATGTATGTAGGAGCTCACACATGATATTTGTACATAGGCTGACACATGCAGTGGTACAGGTGTATATATGTGTGTGTGTGTGTGTGCGTGGGATCACAGTGCAGTGATGCATGTGTAGAAGTCAGAGACAACTTGGGGGAGTTGGTTTGCTCTTTTCATCTTCATGTGGCCCCTGAGGATTGAATGCAAGTCATCAAGTTTTGTGTCAACTCCCTTTACTCCCTGAGCCTTCTCTCACCAGCTCCTCACTAAATATTTTATTACCTTTTTATTTAAAAAACAGCCTCCCATAAAACCACGCAACAACAAAAAGATCTCACGTAGCCCCAGGGTGACGTTGAATTCCCCACGTAGCTGAGGAATTTGAATTTGAATTCCTAATGTTCCTGCCTCTACCTTCTAGATGCTAGAAGTTGGCAAGCCTAGCTTCTGACCACAGAATTTAAGAAATGCTCTAAGGTAAAAGTGGTGATTGTGCTTACAAGTGAGGCACTCAGGAAGAAGCTAAGTCGTGATGATTGTGAGTGTGAGGCCAACCCAGATTACACAGTGTCTCATCAACCAATCAGTCTTCAATTTTCAATTATTTCTTAAATTTTTGAGGCTGGGGCTGGAGAGAYGGCTTAGTGGTTAAGAGCACTGGCTGGTCTTCCAGAGGACCTGAGTTTGATTCCCTGTGCCCCAGAATGATGGCTCACAACCATATGTAATTTTAGTTCTAGGGATCCAACTCCCTCTTCTGGCCTTCTCAGGCAGGCACATAACTACACAGACATACATGCACAGAAAACGCATAAACATAAAATTAAGGTACTTTTAAGTAACATTCTATGTTTTGTAACAACTGCATTCCGTTTTACTAAGTTTTTAATTTAAGGGTGTGTGTTTTCTGTTTGGAACAAGGTCTTATGCAG
>BDUI01000148.1:158452-169133 GCA_002335545.1 Apodemus speciosus
TCTTTCTTTCTTTCTTTCTTTCTTTCTTTCTTTCTTTCTTTCTTTCTTTCTTTCTTTCTGTCTGTCTGTCTCTGTCTCTCTCTCCTTCCTTCTCTCTCTCTCTCTTCCTTCCTCCCCTTTTTCTTTCTTCCTTTCTTTCAAGATAGGGTCTCACTATGTACCCCTGGCTACTTACTGTGTAGCCAAGGATGACCTTGAAATCCTGATTTCCTGATTCCATTATCCATCTATCCATTCTCCTGTCTGTCCTCTGATCTGTCCATCTATCCTATGATTTATTAAAAACAGATAATAGTGCTCCCAAACATGTGCTGGGCACTGGAGGTACAGTATTCTGTGGAGAAATGAGGCTGAAGGCCTGGGACTAAGAATAGATGGCACTACCTTTGGCATCGCCCATCAGATGTGGCACTCTGGTATGTCTGATCTTGGCTGGTGGTTGGAATGTTAGTCATCGTTCTCATGTTCCCCGGAGGTTCCTGRCCGGCCCTCTGGGGCACTTTCTGAGTAGAAAGCTGTCAATGATGCCTGCTTGATCTTTGATTTCATGATGCCCTCTGTATGGGRAGATGAGACATCTCTGGTACCATCAGGCACTGAACTGTCACCTTCTAGAGAGAAAGAGCCTACCTCRGAGCTTACAGATTGTGGAAACAGTGGCACGAGTCAGAAAAGGCTGAATGACAGACACCAAGGGCCTGGAGGGAAACAAGAGAGGACTCTGTTCTACTCTGTCTCAGACCAAGTAGAAATTCCAAGTCAGATGATCTGATCCAGTCAACCTAGCTCTGGGCATATTTTTAACCCTTCTTTGGGAACCCGAAGGCTCCCATTGYAGTTAGGGTGATTGTTGCTGTGACAAAACACCATAACCAAAACAACTTGGGGAGGAAAGGGTTTATTTGCTTACACTTCCATGTCACTGAAGAAAGTCAGGGCAGAAACTCTTAACAGGACAGGATCCTGGAGGTAGGAACTGATACAGAGGCTATGGAGGGGTGCTGCTTTCTCTCCATGACTTGCTCAGCCTGCTTTCTGATAGAACCCAGGACCACCAGCCCAGGGATGGCCCCACCCACAATGGGCTGGGCTTCTCTAAATCCTTAATTTAAAAACTGTTTTACAGCCGGATGTTATGGGAAAATTTTGTAAACTGAGGTTCCCTCCTTTCTGATGACTCTAGTTTGTGTCAAGTTGACATAAGACAATCTAGCACAGCATTCTAGAATCACAGGAGTGAAGTAGGGATGGATCTGAAGAAACCTGCATTGCTCTCCCTAGAAGAGAGATGAGCGCTGGTCACAGGTTGTTCACTATAACACGTCCCAGCTGATGGAGCTGACACAGCTAGAGCACTTGCTCCAGGCCTCAGAGCACAGGCACCTATAGCTACAAGGGCCCTGGTCAGCCTTCACTCAACTGTGCCCAGTCTATAACCTAATCAGGACGGGCAGGCTCTGGGAGCCCCCCAGAGCTGAGGTGGCTGGAGGCCTGCACCCCTCCCCCGGAGTGCATCATGCTCAAGATTCTTTCAAGAGACACCTCAGGGACTGCAGTTGTCCTTGTGGATTTACTTTGGCCTCTGTGTCCTGGGTATACAGTACAGCTGGCTCCTGGCCACATCCAGTCTGGCCAGCAGGTGGGAATTTGAGAATRTAGCCTGATTTGAACCAGGTCCAGACCCTTAGATTCAAGGCTCAATCAAATTTACACTCTGTTTTTTCTCTGTTTGCAGATCGTGAAGACCAGTCCATTCTATGCACGTAAGTGATGCTGTTTTCCTTTGTCATCTACTGAATCCAAAGATCTCGGGGATGACATATTTGACGTGTTTACAGTTGTAATTGCCTAGCCTTGTCCCTGAAACAGGGTACATGTGATGGAAACCAGTACACGTGAATGGTTTTTTTGTTTTTTGGTTTTTTATTTGTTTGTTTGTTTTGTTTTGTTTTTTGAGACAGGGTTTCTCTGTGTAGCCCTNCTAGCTGTCCTGGAACTCACTCTGTAGACCAGGCTGGCCTCGAACTCAGAAATCCACCTGCCTCTGCCTCCCAAGTGCTGGAATTAGAGGCGTGCGCCACCGCTGCCCTGCTGCTATTCTATTTTTAATTACCTTTTAAAAAATGTATCATGTAAGTGTGTGTGATGGTTTCTATATGCTAAGCCCAGGGAGTGGCACTAATAAGAGGTGTGGCCTTGGTAGAGTAGGTGTGCCCCTGTGGGCGTGGGCTTTAAGATTCTTATCATAGCTGCCTGGAAGTCAGTGTTCTCTTAGAGGCCTGCAGATGAAGATGCAGACCTCTCAGCTCCTCCTGCACCAGGCCTGCCTGGATGCTGCCATGCTCCCACCTTGATGATAAGGGACTGAGAGGCAGCTGCTTACATTGCACCAAGGTCAGGAGGCTGAGAGCTGGATGCCACTGACTGGCTCGCTCGGGCCTTTCACATTGTGCAGGACCCCAGCTCGTGGGATGGCACCCTATGTCCAGTGCCCCCCCATGTCCAGTGCCCCCCCCACGTCCAGTGCCCCCATCACGTCCAGTGTGGGACTTCTTCCCACCTCACTTAGCCCAATCTAGAAATCCCCTCACTGGCATGTCTGGATGTTTGTCTACTAGGTGAGTCTAAATCCTGTCAGTAATCAATATTATTAGAGAACAGAGCCTGTGTATAAAATAGTAAGAATGTGGGTAGCATTGGAATCAAGGACCGGATTTAATGTGCCCTTCCCTTGCTGTGTGACCTGGAACAGGTTGCTTACCCATTTTTGGCTAGACTTCTTTACCACAGTAACACAGAGGCCATGACTCCTGCCTCCAAAAGTAAGGGTAGTCCTGAGAGGAGGGTAAAGGAGACTGAGCATGCAAAACAGCCAGTACCCTCTCACACATGCATCATCAATTCTCTTTTCCAAAGTTTAGAAAAGTCAATCATTGTGTCCTTTGGGAAAGGAGTACCAAGGACCTCATACCACTGTGACTGTGTGCAGACCATCATAGCAGCTGACATGAGTCAGACCTGGGCAGTGGCCACCTGTACCCAGTCATTCCTCACCTGCTGTCCTGAAGTAGAGGACTTGAGCTGGAAGCTGTCGGGCTATGACCCTCAAAAGTCCATCTCCTGTGACCTGCCGTCCCAGGCACCACCAGTTGGGGACTGTGTTTAGATATATTGCCTGTGTGGGACAGTTCTCACTCAAACTGGAACAACAGGAAACTGTCCAGAAGAGGCATCATTTCTAGACAGTGGACTCCTGGGGCCAGGCCTGGGACTCAGAGCAAATGGTAGTGTTTCCTTTTCTCTCTTCTCCAGCTTGAACAGAGAAAGTGTTTTTTCCCCCTTCTATTTAGGGAGAATAGCAGAGCTGTGCCCAGGGAACACTGAGCTGACCTTTGCATGGGGGATATTTTTTCCAGATTTTTTAAAAAAAAAATGTCTCTCATATCATAAAATATGAAGCACAGAAAATGAGAACATTCAAGCAGAGAAAGGAAAAATAAATAAACAATCCTGGTAGAAGATGGCGTGGAAGCAAAGTGAGCAGACCCGGCCTTTTTCCTCAGCAGACATGGAGAGAGAGCCAGAGGCAGTGCTGGAGCTCGGAGGTGGACAAGCCCCTCCGCAGTGGTCTCTGGTAACTCAAGGCTCCAGAAAGAGTCTTAGTCAATAGCATCTCGCCAGTGGGAAGCTGTCACAGTTTGGGTTTTATTGTTCTGAAGAGACACCATGACCAAGGCAGTTCTTATAAAGGACAGCATTTAGTAGGGGCTGGCTCCCAGGTCAGAGGTTCAGCCCCTTATCATCATGGGAGGAAGCATGGCAGCGTCCAGGCAGACTTGGTGCTGAAGGTGCCAAGAGTTCTACATCCTGATCCAAAGGCAGCCAGGAGGATTCTGGATTCCACATTGGGTGGAGCTTAAGCATAGGAGACCTCAAAGCCCCACACACACAATGACACACTTCCTCCAACAAGGCCACACCTCCTAATAGTGCTATTGCCCATGGGTCAAGCATTTGAAACACGTGACTCCATGGGGGCCACACCTATTCAAACCTCCACA
The DNA here is from genome assembly GCA_002335545.1 of Apodemus speciosus. Classification (NCBI taxonomy): domain Eukaryota; kingdom Metazoa; phylum Chordata; class Mammalia; order Rodentia; family Muridae; genus Apodemus; species Apodemus speciosus. Next base: position 162,514 of record BDUI01000148.1, read on the forward strand.
GAAACATATGTGCACCTGCACACAGCCAGTTAATGCCCCTTCTAGGAGGAGTTTCAGTTCCCTCACTTGGGGAGTGGCAGTGATGACCATGAGAGTCACCATAATCATGTCTTTCAGAGGTGAGTCTGGAGCTGGAAAGACAGAGAACACAAAGAAAGTCATACAGTACTTGGCTGTGGTGGCGTCCTCTCACAAGGGCAAGAAAGACAGCAGCATCACGGTAAGTCACAAGCGCTGTCACCAAGGCCACCCAGGCCTTACCATACTCAGAATGAACAGAACCCCCGAATGAGAACTCATCCTGTGTTCACTGGGTTGGTCCCCTGGGTGGAGTGGGCTGACTCTGCAGACCCTCTCTCCCTGTCATGGATACATGGTCTGAGAAGTCTGCAGACAGCTTCCTCCACTGAGATTCTACCATGAGCACTTAGCAATGGCGCTGTCATCACTATAACCTGATTTTCTGTTGTAGGGACTATTCTATGAACTCCAATGCTCCTGGTTCCCTATCTCTGTCCCTATGTGCCACAGTATATTTGGAGCCAGCAAATACACTCCACATACTGTCAGATGTTCCTAGGGGATGGGACTCAGTCCCAAATTGGAATGACCCCATGTCCTACCCCCAGGAGACAAGGATGCTAAGGTCACTCAGCATGGATCCCTGGTCCACTATTGGCTGACCTTGCTATGAGCCAGACACCACAAGGATGAGGTCCTGCAGGGATATGTGGTTACACTGTTAGACCTGCTAGTACAAACAAAGGGCAGACAACAACAGCAAAAATATGCCACTGGCCTAGTGGGAGGAGAGCTTACAAGAAAAAGTACAGGAAGATTCTAGAACTTTCTCTTGCTTCCCTTCCCCTCTCTCTCATTTGCCTTCCTCATCTATCCCCTATGGGACCAARGATGCTGTCAGTTCCTCTCTATGGATGCTGAGGGCAGAGAGATGACAGGAAAGGCTTCTGCCACCCTGCATCTTGCTTCCTATACTTAGGGGTAGCAGACTTGCACAGTGGCCAGTGAACCTGGAGCTCTCAGGGACCTAGGGTTGGTGCTAGATATAGCCTGGGAACCTTTTCCCCTTAAACAAGCCCATAGATCAGCCTGTCGGGGTTGTATAGGGACCACTGGCCTAAGCTTGTGTATCAAAGAGAATCCTGCTTCTTCCCACCAAGCCTGTTCCTATATAGTGAAAACAAGACATAATAGTTACGATGATTCAGCTGGACACTCACTCCCTGTATATGCAGGCATGTTTCTTCCCCCCATCAGATCAGAGGTCAGTGTGTCAGGGGAGGGGAGCTGGAGGGGTTRGAAGAATACTTGCCTAGAAGGCATAAAGCCTTGTGCTCACCCCCAGCATCCCATAAACCAGATGTGGTAGTGCACACCTATAACCCAAACATTTGGGAGGTAAAGGCAGGAGAATTATAACTTTGTCCTCAGGTGTCTAGTAAGTCTGAGACCAGCCTGGGCTAAGAAAGGAAGGGTGGAACGTATGGAGTGAGGGAGGGAGGGGGAAAGGAAAGAGAGGAAGAAAGGAGGGAGGGGGAAGGAAAGAAGGAAGCCAGGGAGAGAGGGAGGGAGGAAAGAAGGGAGCCAGGGAGGAAGGGAGGGAGGGAGGGAGGAAGGAAGGAAGGAAGGAAGGAAGGAAGGAAAGAAGGAAGGAAGGAAAGAAAGAAGGAAGGAAGGAAGGAAGGAAGGAAGGAAGGAAGGAAGGAAGGAAGGAAGACACACATCAAGGCCCTAGCAATTAGGAAACATGAGAATATGCGATATCTGGGTGTCTAAGAATGTGGTTAATGGCCAGTTGTGATGGTGTGAGCCTGTGATCCCAGCACTCAGGGGCTAAGGCAGGAGGATCATGAGTTCAAAACTAGCCTGGCTATACAGTGTCTCAAAAGGAAGTAAGGGAGTGAGAAGAGTGTACATGGAGAGAAAAAAGAAAGAAGAGTCGAGAGAGAGAGCAGCGGAGTCTAAGGAAAGGAGCTCATCACTGCACTGGGGCAGGTTGTGACTTCGAGGAGGAGCCTAGCCCAGGGCTCCCACTATGGGGCGGGCCTTGGATGCAAAGGCAGAATCACTGACCTCTGTTTCATACTGTGCTGTCCCACTGCAGCAAGGCCCATCTTTTGCCTACGTGAGTAACAGAGTTTTCCTGGTTTGACGGGAGGCACCGAGTGGATTAAGACCTGCATGCATCTTTTGCACCCACGGGCTCCTAGTGGATATGGGAACAGGGCAGACTCGTGGGTTCCTGGCCCCAGACTAGTAGAGGCACCAAAATATCATGGTGTACATGAGTGGGATGTAGAGGTGATACCAGAGTGCAGAGTGGGCATGTTAGCTGCCCAGTGGCTTCTGCCAGAATCCCTAGRACTGCACTCAAGCCTGGAAGGATCGCCCCAGTTCAGAGTAAACCCCCTCATCACTTCCCACAGTGTGCCCACCATCAGCACCCACACACGGGAATGCTCCAACCCATCTATTGAGCATCTTAGGACCATCGGGCTCCAGAATGGCCCTGGCTTGGTCAGTAGGCCACCCAGCCAGGGCAAAGCCACCCTCCCTGGCCTCCCGCCCCAGCTCTGTCCCCTGCACCTGTGTGTCTCTGTGCATGTGTGTGCTGTGCTTGTCTCTTCTCCTGCATGCTAGTTGCCTCACCTGAGACATTTGAAACCTTCTTGAGTTTGTGATGCACTAGCTTTGGCGGCTTGGTAAGGCCCCAGCTATACCACACATAGCCTGCCCTGCATGGATCTCTGTGTATGTTAACTGAACTCTGACGCAGAGCTGGCACATGGGTCCCAGCATAAAAGAGACCCTCCAGAGTGTTTCATGTCACCTAGTCTGTTGTAGGTAGATGCTGGGCCACAGTACTTTGGCTCATACAAGAAGCAGGATGTTACTTGACATGGGCTGTGTAACCTTTGCCCAGACACTTAACAGCTCTGGGCCACAGTCTCATCATGCATCAGATGAGGTCTCTATGTTCAAAACTCTGCTCAGAAGACCATTTAACGTGCCTGCTAGAAGACTTTTTCTAGAAGAGGGAGCTTGGGGACAAGGGGTCAGGGAACACCTTTGGATCCCAAGTCTGCACAGGTAGATACCTACCGTTACTCTAAGTTTCTTCCTACTAAACCAAGGAAAGCGGATGCTTCTTGTCGAATTCTCCAGTGAGCCAGGGCTGGAATTTCCATGAAGACAAGACCTTCTGCATCTTAATTTGCAGGCTGCATTGCGGGGTACCCAGGCCTCCTGTGGCTTGGCATCTCTTTGCTCTCCTAGCATGGCTTCCCTGGTTGACCCTTTCTATGTCACTGTTAATCACGTGATYGCTTTTTCACACAGAGGCCCTGCAGAGGGTCTGATGAGCTGTACTCGGTCTCGGCTGCATTTAATCTACTAGACAGAGCTCATGAAGCTTCAGGGCTTCAAAGAATTTCTGATGGGTTCGGAGCCTCCAAATTACCGTCCATAGGAAGCATCAGAAGTCCAGACTGGCCGATGGAATGCTGAGAGCTTCATAAACACTATGCTTAAGTAGTTGGGAGGGTTGTAATGACTTGGCTTGAAGAAAGCAACACATCAAAGCTGAACTGCGGTATCACCATGGACAGCAGGAAGATTGTACACTGCATGCTCCTAGGGGCATCCCAGGATTGTACTATGCAATGACCTTTGTCTCTGGAAAGCAGTCTTTCTAAGGAGCGGTTGTCTTCTCTGTCAGAAAGCTCTTCTGAATAGATCTTGTACATCTGGATGTGATTGTTGGGGTCTTGGAGGGGCTGAGAACAGGAGAGAGTCTATAGCTGAAGGGCAGAATTTTGTGTGAGGCCTTGTGCTGTGCTTCCCCATAACTAGTTATGAATGAATTTTAGGGGGAGCTGGAAAAGCAGCTTCTACAGGCAAATCCAATCCTGGAGGCTTTTGGAAATGCAAAAACTGTCAAGAACGACAACTCCTCTCGCTTTGTAAGTAGCAGAGCCATACAGGCTTTTCTGGGACTGATGTCACATATCCATCAGGAACTCAGTTCTAGCACTGAGTGGGTACCCCAGTGCCACATATCCCCTAAGAACACAGGCTGTAAGAGTATAAGGGAGCTCTGACTAGAGGCCATAGAGGACAACCGCATTTGCTCCCCCTCTTCCAGTCCTCACCCATTCACTCAACAACCACTGAGCATCCATTCTCAGTCAGTCACTTAACATTTGCAATTTACCTAACATTTATTGAGCACATAGACACATGCAATACTCATCTATCCATTCATTCATTCATTCATTCATTCATTCATCAACAAAGCATGAATTAAGTACCTACCCTAGAGCACATATATCTGTCCTCAACCAAATACTGACTAAACACCTACTACATAGACTCATTCTGGTGAACACTTTTATATAGACCATTCCCTCCCTTTTTCATTTATCRAGCTGATTTTTATTAAGCACACAGTGTATATACCTAGTACTGACCTAGGTACCAAGAATCACACTGAATAATCCTGATGTGGCTCCAGACACAGAAAGAAGACCTGTGGGGAGCAGCAGTCAGTGCGGGCTGCTGCAAACACAAGGTCCTGAACCTGTAAGAGGAAACAAGACATAGTGGCATGTGCTTGTAGTCACAGCACTGGGGAAGCAGAGATGGGAGAACCCCTGGCTCTGCCTGATCAGCCTGCCTGGCCTGCTTGGAGAGTTCCAGGCTAGTAAGAGACTCCTAGTGTATACATCAAATCCCCACCCACTCACCCCCACCTCTGCCATCACCATACACACATACGCACAAACAACACTTCAGCCTCTCAATGCTCAGCCTAGAGCAGCTTAGACTTTGGTGTAGAAAAGCCTATGACTGTCTGAAGAGCAATATCCTGCCAGGCCACTTAACCTATGTCAGCCTCAGTTTCCCCACCACTTAGAGACAGCCATGAAGGACTTAGTTGTTTCTTGAGATGGGTGACGTTTCCTACATGAGTTTGGGAGGCCTGAGGAGGGGGTGTCCTTTAGATCAGATGTTGCTTGTTGTGGGCCAGCAGGACTGTGAARTTCTGAGTCTTTTCAGAATCTCTACTGCCCCCCACTGGGCCCCTGACACTTCCCCACTTGCCTATGGTGTGGGGTCTGTGCTGAGCCTGGCCCACATCAACTTGTTCTTCTCTTGGCAGGGCAAGTTCATTCGCATCAACTTCGATGTCACTGGTTACATTGTGGGTGCCAACATCGAAACATGTATCCTTTGCTGAGCTGGGGCCTCATGAGGGTAAGGGGGCCCAGGAAAAACACAGAACTCCTCTTTCTGCAGACTCTTGAGTTCCTTCTGGAACAATCCTTGTGCTTAACAGGAGGTACTATGGGGTAGGATTACATGTAAATCCTCAGCATCTGCCAAACCCTTTGTCCTTGAAGAGCACCTGAGATCGGCTGCCCTACACAGGCCCATGAATCAGAAATAGGAGCCAACTCTGCCAGCTCTTGAGTCCCTTGCAACTTTAAGGGAGCCTCCCAGGTCCTGGAACACCTGTAGCAGCTGCCCTGTGAGGGTGGGTTAGTGGTCAGGTTTGGGGAACTGACTTTCTGAGCTGAGCCCTGAGTCCTTAAGCTGTCCCCAGAGCCCTTAACTTCTCACCAACCAGATCTGCTGGAAAAGTCTCGGGCTATTCGACAGGCTAGGGACGAGAGAACRTTCCACATCTTCTACTATCTGATCGCTGGAGCCAAGGAAAAGATGAAAAGTGAGTCTGTCCTGTGCCGGGTTCAGGGGTCAGTAACTGGGAAAGATGTGATGTTGGGGGAGGCAGGCATGCAGTTCCTCGTCTCCTGCAGTGAGTGAGTGTGGCCTTTGTTAAGTTATCCTCACCAGCTATGTGTTTGACATGGTAGATGGCTCTTAGTCACACAGTAGAGTGTTGACTGTTGCAATCTATGTCTTTAAAGGAAGCAGAAATCAGATGACAAGGACCTAGATGCTATTTAGAAAACTTGCCAGGTGCCAAGTAGGGTGGCATATTCCTTTAATCCCGACACTCAAGAAACAGAGACCAGGAGGTCTTCATGGGTTTGAAACATCCTGGTCTACATAGTGAGTTCCAGGCCAGCTATGGCTACATAGTGAGGTTCTGCCTTGAAAAATACCTTCGATTATGTTTAGTTGTTGCCTTTGAAATCAGTTCTTTCTTACTTTGTAGTCTGGGTGACCTAGAAATTACTGTGTATCCCAATTTAGTCTTGAATTTGTAATTCTTCTGCCTCAACCTCTCAAGCACTGAACTTATTAGGCATGAGACCCAAAACCCAGCCTTATATTTTKAATTTAGAAGCAATTTGGAGGGACAGTTAATTCAAGACTTTCCATTATAAAAGACTTGTTGTTTTTGTTTTGAGACAGGGTCTCATGTGATCCAGGATAAACTCAAACTCACTATGTAGCCAAGGCTTACCTTGAATGCCTGATCTTCCTGCTCCATCTCCCAAGTGTTGTAATCACAGGCATGTGCAATCTCTCTCCCTTTCTCCTTCCCTGCATTCTTTCTTTTGACTCTGCGGATGGAGTCCTGGCCTTTGCATATATCAGGCACATCTTGTCCTGTAAATTAGACTTTTTTT
>BDUI01000148.1:189148-200407 GCA_002335545.1 Apodemus speciosus
TGACTGTCCTGGAACTCACTCTGTAGACCAGGCTGGCCTCGAACTCAGAAATCTGCCTGCCTCTGCCTCCCAGAGTGCTGGGATTACAGGCGTGCACCACCTCCTCCCGGCAACCTCTCTCTTTTTGGAGAGGTAACTAATTTTGGTCTTATGAGGTTTGGTCTCATGTAGCTCAGCCTGGCCTTAAACTTGTTTGTAGCTGAATTAGCATTGAACTCATCCTCCTTGCCTCTGCCTCCCACATGTGAAGGCTTCAGTCCTGTGCCACCATACCTGACAATATGTGTGGAAACTGGATGGTTGGCCCTTCCTAGTGGGTCCTCTAGCCTAGTGGTGATTCTGCCTTCCTATGTCCCCAGAACAACCCTCCCGGTGTGCTGGCCCTGCTGGATGAAGAATGCTGGTTCCCCAAAGCTACAGACAAGTCTTTTGTGGAGAAGCTGTGCTCAGAGCAGGGAAATCACCCCAAATTTCAGAAGCCAAAGCAGCTAAAGGACAAAACAGAGTTCTCCATCATCCACTATGCTGGGAAGGTATTGGTCAGGGGTCTGGAGGAGTCTCTGTCTCAAAGATACCTGGGAAGGGTGTTCACAGCAAGGGTGCTTTGACAGTGGCTGTGCTCTCCAAACACTTGTAGCAAGGTAGTTCTCAGTTAGGAGCTCTGTATGATTTGTCTAAGTGACAGTCAGGAATGGAAGTGACCATCTCTGACATATGTCAACTGTGCTGACCAGACTGTTCTTCCCTGGGAAAATTCCAAACACTTCATTCTCCATGGCAAACCCAACAAACAAGGCCCCTGGAGTGAGGGCATGGATGAGTCTTCTGTAGCTTCTCAAGAATGCCTGACATTGCCACTGTGTTCCATCTGGGGGAACTGTGCTAGCTGATATCATCATTGTTGTGATCATCATCGTCATCATCATTTTGGGTATTATGTCCTGAAAAGCATAGAAATGCCTCAGCTCCCCTCTGCTGGCACTGCGCAAACATGGCATACAGACACATGCAGGCAAAACATCCACACTTACAATATAAAAAAATATTTTAAAAAAGAAAAGCTACAGCTTGCTCTGGCTTGCCGAAGTATTTTATTCACCCTTCTAGTATCCACACTGCATCATAGGAACAGGCAGTGCCCCATCCAAACAAAGGGTTGGTAGACTGCAGGCCAGGAACCACATCTGACCCTCTGCTTGTTTCTATATGTAGCCTTCTTGGAACATAGCCAGGCAAATTTGTTTCCATGAGATCTATGGTTTCTTTGGTGTTAGAAGAACAGAGTTGAGCAGGACTGCATAGCCTACCAAACTGAAAATATCTACACTCTGGCCTCTGTGTCAAAAAGCTTTTGTCTTCTACTTTACATTATACTTGACGGAACTTATGTTCTTTTAACCATGATACTTTTCCTAGGCTCCTACATGTTTCTTTCCAGTCTTTTCACAGATCAGGCTTTGCCACCACCATGACAATCCATATCCCATCATAACCCACTAGAGCCGTGCTGTCAGTTCACTCTGAATTGTAGTCACAGTCATTAAAGATGGGCATTGAGAAAGTCAGGAATTTCAAAACCCTCCAGTGTACATTTCCATATCTCAATGTATCAAAACCTCCAAGATAACAGGCTAAGGGATATAACTCAATGCATTTGCCTACTATGAAGGTTAGACTCAAATCTTGAATCATCTGGAAAAGAGTCTCAATTGAGAAATTACCTAGGTCAGGTTGACCTGTGGGCATGTTAGAATGGAAATAATTATGTTGGTTATTAATTCATGGGCAAAGACCTACCCTGATTGTGGGTGGCACCACCTCATGCATGCCAGGAGAAAGCTAGAAGCAGAAGCAGGTGTCATGGGTACTTTGCTTCTCTTTGCCCTTCTCTGGATGTGATGCTTTGAGTTCCTGCCCTGACTGTTCTCGATGATGTAGCTTGGAATCATGAGCCACATAGACCTTTCCTTCCTTAGGCTGCTTTTGGTCAAGGTGTTTAACATAGCAAACCAGAGCATATACCCTGCTTGACATCCTAGGGTCAATCCCTGGTACTATAATGAACTGCTGTATGAACAGCTTAGCTATAAGAATCCTATTTATCAGATAGTGGAAGAATCCCTGTGCTCAATTTAGGAATGAGGATCCTTGTTAAACTGCCCAGGTGTAGGGATATGGGATATCTAGGATGGCTTTTGTCACCATTAGTTTCCTTAGCCATTTTGGGGGCTAAGTGTGAGACTCTGGCAGAGAGTGGCATCTCTGAAGCTGTGGAACAGTAAGGGGTTTCTCTGGCACTAGCTTCCACTGGTGGGTGCCCTGTATGGCATCTCTGTAGGACCCCTGAAGATTCTGACCTACTGGTTTTTCCTTGATATTGGTGGCAGCCTCAAAAATGTCATTTCTCATATGATGCCTACAGGTGTGAGAGGAATGTGGAAGGATTTGGGCTTTGCAGTGGGTTTCTGAGCCAGGGAACCTGATGACAGGGTGGCTTTTGACAGGTGGACTATAATGCAAGTGCCTGGCTGACTAAGAACATGGACCCGCTAAATGACAATGTGACCTCACTCCTCAATGCCTCCTCTGACAAGTTTGTGGCTGACCTGTGGAAGGATGGTAAGCCCCTCTTGCCCTGACACAGCTTTATGCCAGAAGGCTGAACACCTCAGACCTACTTTCAGACTTATACATCTGTCCCAGACTGAGGCCTCATGTGGGAAAAGGGAAAGGAGCAGGCTGTCACATGCTCATGCTATCCCACTGAAGCAGCTTTGTCCATACAACACAATTCTCTCTTCATAGAAAGTAAGAGTTTAGCCAAGTGGGGGTGACAGTGGATGGAAAACACAGGTTCAGGATATCCCAAATGGCATGTCTCAATGTGGAAACAGTTTCATTAGATTTTAATGTCCCAGAACAAAAGGAAGTCATAAGTCAAGGCAAGCTTTTAAGGACTCTGGTGGGAACCTAATGATATTCTTAGCTTTGGGACCAATGGAAGTTGGTGGTCTGTTAAAACAGTCCCAAATATTTCATATGATAGATTAATATTAGGTCAGGCATGGACTCATTAAATGGCCATTAGAACTAAAGATAGCCCAAGATGATTTGGCTCTGAATCTGCAACATTCCAACTCTCCAAAGGTACTAATCTGTCAGCCTTGTAGAATCTTTAACATAGATCTGCCCCTTTTCTGGGAAATTCAGTTTATAGCCTCTTCTTAAACAAGGGACACTGAGCTTCCCCATATCATTCCTGGACTCACCATGAAGGTCCTATTCCATAGCCCAGGAAGTGATATAACTGGGCATGATGAAGCAGTCCTCTTCTGAAGTCAGAAGGGTGCACGCCAGACTTCTTGTCTCTGCCATGTATCAGCATGGCCTTGGGCATGTTGACTAACTTTGTTGAGCTTGGAAGTCCTCATTTGTAAACTGGGTCAATACCACATCTCACTTGCCCTAGGAATTGCATGAGGTTGGCTCTCACCAGTGGTTCTCAGCCTTGCACCAGGGCCTCCCTATTAAATCACAGGCCAAGTGAGGCTAGAGTTGGGGCACATAGGATGCTCTGGCTCCATCTAGTGCCGCATCACCTGAGAGCTTCTCATTCCATCCTAGAGAAGTAACAGGAAGACTATGGCTGTGACTGTTTTGCCCAAAACAGAAGCTCCCCTGTGCTAATATTACCCACTAATACCTGGTCTATCGAGCACTTACCAGTCCTCCTCAGAGTGCTTGCTGTGTCTTCTAACTAGAATGTCCTTTCATTGGATACCTATGTCTGCATGGACAGATGGTGGGCCACCATACCTCCCCCTTTTCTCTATCTTCTCAGGATCAGCTTCTCAGACAGACACTCCTCATCACGCTGTTGAAGGAAAGCCACTCTTCCTTCTCTTGTCCATTCTCTTTTTCTCTTCCTTTTTATTTCCTCTTCCCATTCCTTCCCTCTCCCCTTCCCTTTATCCTTGATTCTTCTAACCACAGCTCACCATCTGATATAGTATACTTCATTGTCTGCCTCCTGTTAAAGATCAATAACCTATGGGGAGAAATGGCCAGGGTCTTTGGTGGGTGCTTGGGGTCCATACATGGTCACTTCTCAGGAAATCGCCAGAGATAAAGGAGGTATTGAAGGCTACTTAGGAGTTAGATACTGATATTGCCTCCATTATTAAGAAAGGAAAACTGAACTCAGAACATGGTGCCAAGGCCAGGCTACCCAGTGAGTTAATACCAAGAATGAAACTGACTCCTTTGGTCTCTGTGACAAGAACAGAGGACATTGGCTTATCCTGCCACTGAGGTACCCTCAAGGATGCCCAAATTGACACTGCTTAGAGGCTCTTTTCCAAGCTCTGACTCTGATAGCAGTAGAAGCACTGACCACCAGAGGGAAAGATRGAGAATGGTACCCAAGATGGAACCTGTCATCTTCCAGAGTATCACTTGTACAAAATACCTCCCTTGATCACCATCTTCACAGCTCAGTCCTCTGACTTGTAGCAGAGCCCAGAAGCTGATGTCACCCTTCCTGTACCCTCACAGTGGACCGCATTGTGGGGCTGGACCAAATGGCCAAGATGACTGAGAGCTCACTGCCCAGTGCCTCCAAGACCAAAAAGGGCATGTTCCGCACTGTGGGCCAGCTCTACAAAGAGCAGTTGGGGAAGCTGATGACTACACTGCGCAATACCACGCCTAACTTTGTGCGCTGCATCATCCCCAACCATGAGAAGAGGGTGAGGCATATCCCAACTTGGGTCTCCTGCCTATGGGATAGTGCTGGGACGGGGGCTGAAGAGAGGAACCTGGGAGTCAGCAAGGCACGCTAATGAGGTGGATGGGCAGAAAGAGAGGTCTGACTTTGGTTCCAGCCCTGAGCACCATCAAGGAAGGCCTGCACCTACATATGCAGAAAGTTGTCTGGATTTGGGTCTATTCGGCATGCCTGAAAGTAAAGGAGAGCAAGAAAGGAAAGAAGGGATGGAAGGAGGAGGGGACAAAGGGAGAAGTAGGAAGGGAGGGAGGGAGTCTTTTCAGAGAATGCCCGGCTAGTTAGAAGCATGGGGTGTGAGGCCACCAATCCTTCCATTCTTCCAGTAAATGCTTGCCAGGTTGCCATTGTGACTGACAGTTGGGATACAGTGTTAAAGAAATTACTGGAAACACATTTGCTTGTCACAATGGGAAGAGGATTGCTACAGCATCTAGGAGAGAGGGAAGGGAGGCTGAGGGACAGCTCAGTWKKTTCCCACAACAAAGAATTACTGGGCTCAAATGTCACTGATGCCAAGGTTATGAGAGACCACAGGGACCTTGATACAGGCTAGAAACATGATGGTAAGTTAGGAAAATAACAAAAATCTGGGCTAGCTACCTCTGCCTCAAGAACTTTAAGAATGGATAGATGGACTGGGGAGGTTGCTCAGTGGGCAGAGGCTCTTGCTGCCAAGGCTAATGAGCTGAGTTCCATCCCTGGGACCCACATGGTAGAAGGAAAAACTGACTGCGGCAGGATGTCCTCTGACCTTCACATATGTACTGTGGCATACCTGTGCCCACACATACAACATAAATAAGTAAATGTCACTTAAAAGGTATGGGTATCGTGAACTTGTGAAGTGCATAGTGGCCTATGAGTGTGTTTGGAGGCATTTTAGGCCAAGATCTTGGGGTAAGAAAATATATAGAGGGAATAAATTAAGTCTAGGCAAGAAAAAAATAGCTAGCAATTTTGTATTGTTTTTGTTTGTGTGCATATATGTGTACATGCCTGTGGATGTGGGGTGGACATACACAGTGTACTATAGAAGTTAGAATATAGGCCCTGGCATCAGTCCTTAGGTACCTTCTGCTTCTGTTAGGGAAAGCTTTCTTACTGGCCTGGAGCTTTACCATGTAGGATGAATGAACTGGTCTATGAGCCTTTTGCAATCCTCCTGCCTCTGCCTCCCTTCTTACAGTTCTAGGGTTATAGGCCCATGCCGCTATGCCCAGCCTTTTACATAGGTTCCATGGATTTGAACTCTGGTTCTCATGCTTACAAGGCATGTACTTTGTGGAGTGAGGCATTCTCCCACCCCCTTTGTTTCATACTGATACAGAAAGGTATAAAATAGGGATGGGGCTTACGGAGTTCCACTTGTGATGGCTAGAGATCAGCATCTTGTCTGTAGGAAACTACCAAAGGCGTTTAAGCAGCAGGTCATGATCAAAATTATATCTTAGAGCAAATGAGGAGTTGGAAGAGGCAGGCAGGGCTGAGGGGAGATGGTCAAGTTGGAAGATAACTGTGGTTGTCTGGGCAGAGGAGACAGACAATGGCCTAAGAATGTAGGTTGGGGAGGTGACTTAGCCATTAAAGTGCTTACTACACAAGTGGGACTTGGAATCCCAGAAACCCACATAATACTAGGTGAGTATGGTTGCCTGCTTGTAACTTTAATCTCAGAAGACAGAGACAAGGAATCCCCAGAATTCCAGCTAAGAAACTAGTTGTACTAGTGACCTTTGAGTTTGAGTGAGTGAATGAATGAATGAATGAACGAATGAATTTTCAATGAATAAGATAGAAGAGTGATTGAGAATGATTTCTGACACCAATATTGTGCATCCAAATGTGTACAATCACACATGAATATACGGACATCACACAATGCACATCACATACACACATATCATGTGCACATACACATGTGAACATGTGTGCTCTCATAGACAAAAACATTAATGTATATATATACACACCACATCTGTTTTTGTTTTTACTTTTTTTAAAAAAAACTTACTGGGAGAGACATGGGAGGCAAGAGCTAAGAGTGGTAATGGCCCAGAAGTAAGGGAGAGGGCAGTGATGGAATAACAACTTCAGCTTCTAGCCAGGGATGCTGGCACCACCAAACACAATGGGGATTATGAGAAAAATAAGGCTAAAGCGTGGAAACCTAGACATGATAATAAGGCACACTGTCCCTCAGCTAGACCCTGTTAAGGCCCCAGAGACCTCCAGGTGTACTTTCTGGCAGGGCTTTCTGCTCCAGTGCTCACTGGCCTCTTCCATTCCCTCAGTCTGGCAAGCTGGATGCATTTCTGGTGCTAGAACAGCTGCGCTGCAATGGTGTATTGGAAGGCATCCGCATCTGTCGTCAGGGCTTCCCCAACAGGATTGTCTTCCAAGAGTTCCGGCAACGGTGAGCCTGCTGGGGTGGGGCAGTATGGAGCAAGCCTTGGAGAGAGCACAAATGATGGAGATATGTTGGGTGACTTCTGCCCTGTGTTTTAAGCTATGAGATCCTGGCAGCGAACGCCATCCCCAAAGGTTTCATGGATGGAAAGCAAGCCTGCATTCTCATGGTGAGCTTAAGCCTGGACCCTCCCAGACATCCGACTGTGTCCTTGCTGCTGTGGGTCATATTGCCAGTTGCTGATCTGGGTGGGATGGTTCTTAAGTGCATGTCACCACTGACTAAATGGCCCAGTTGAAAATGGCGACTCTTCTTCCTCCCTCCTCAGATCAAAGCCCTTGAACTTGACCCCAACCTGTACAGGATTGGGCAGAGCAAAATCTTCTTCCGAACTGGGGTCCTGGCACACCTAGAGGAGGAACGAGACCTGAAGATTACTGATGTCATCATGGCTTTCCAGGCAATGTGTCGTGGCTACCTGGCCAGAAAGTAAACACAGTCTCCTGTATCCTAAAACTTACCACAAATTCTTAGTGGAAACAATAAGTCCAGAGAAGGGGATTTCCAGCTCTGTATTGAGACTCCCTGATTCCAAGAAGCCATTTCTCTTAAGATGTATCCTTAATCAACAGCTTCTGCCTGAGAGGAAAAGGCATTCCAACTAAAATGCATATAGTGGTTATAGATGTAAGAACAGAATAACAGCTAATGGACTTGAGAGTTTTAGATCTGGGTTGGGTTTTTTGATTTTTTTAATTCTTTCATATATTACATCCCTACCACAGTTCCCCTCCTTCTCTTCCTAGTCCCTTACCATCCCTGCCCTCCCCCCCCATCCACTGCTCTTCCATTTCCTTTCAGAAAAGGGCAGGCTTCCCAGGGATATCAACCAAATGTGGCATGTCGAGTTGCAATAAGACTAGGCACCTCCCCTATTAAGGCTGGAGAGGTAACCCATACAGTAGGAGGAGAAAGTGGACTCTTATTCTCAATTCCTCATCTAATGTGCTCAGATTTCTCCTGAGAGCAGTCATTTATACCTCAAGAAATCATTAGAGGGGAGTTAATGAAAGCACAGGAAGTGTGGCTGGCTTCCATTTCAGAAGTCTTAGTTTTAGAGGAAAGATGCTGTGACTGTATTTCTAGCCCCATGTCCAAATAGGATTACTAAAGTAGGACTTCAGAAGACTCAATGCTCTCTGTCTATTCTGCTTGGTGTCTAGGTGAAGATTCAGGCTCCTCAAATAATGACACTCCAGAGAGATCCCTCAGGGTGCTAGCACCTGGAGTGTGTGCTATCATGAAAAATAGCCCACACCACATCTGAAGAAACCTGATTGGGCCAAGCTGATTATCAGACAGACTCAATATGGTTAAGGCCAGATATTGGGGCACCCTTAGTACAACAGCAGACCTAATTTGTTAAATGTTATAATTAAGTTCTCTGTTGTCATCATTACTATTCTCAAAATAATTCTTCCTAATAATAATGAGTATTCTTAAATGTACCCACAGCCAATGTGGAAGCTACTATGGCATAATGGGTTTACACTCATCATTCTATAGCTTTTCTCTCCTTCCTTCCTTCCTTCCTTCCTTCCTTCCTTCCTTCCTTCCTTCTCTCTCTCTCTCTCTCTCTCTCTCTCTCTCTCTCTCTCTCTTGTTGTTACTGTTTGTTTTTCAATACAGGGTCTCTCTATGTAGCCTTGGCTGTCCTGGAACTAACTCTGTAAACCAAGCTGGCCTCGAACCCACAGAGATCCACCTGCCTCTGCCTCCCGCGTGCTGGGATTAAGGCCTGCACTACCACTGCTAGGTCATTCTATAATTTTCAAACTTAGAAGGCTTTAAGAGATACCGTTCTGGTTTATGATGAGGTTTGAGATTTCTGAAATACTACCAAGGAATAAATAAATCTGTCAGAACTCAACCAGCACTACCAGGAGTCGGAAGCATCCCTGCAGAAGCATAGCATACAACGTCCCCTTAGATGTCATTTCTAGCTTTGATTTAGCGTATTTGCAAGTTTCACTTGCCTACTGAGAAAGGCTCTGGGAGGCAGCTTTTAGTGTCTTGATTTCCCAAGTTCATGTTGGTACTCTGGCTCAGGAAGATCTGTCTGGAGTGAATGGGGGATTCCTAGGCGGGGACTAACAGCATGAACTGTGAGAGAAGCCCCTTATGGCTCCCCGCCTCACTTTCCCAGGGCCTTCACTAAGAGGCAGCAGCAGCTGACAGCCATGAAGGTGATCCAGAGGAACTGTGCTGCCTACCTTAAGCTCCGCAACTGGCAATGGTGGCGGCTCTTCACTAAGGTGAGTGATTCACCCACACCTTCCAGACCGCCTCCGCTTCTGCAACCCCAAGCCCTGGGGACCTAGACATGGGAATGGAGGTGCTCCAAACTGGCTCTGGGTCTGAGACCTGAAATCAGACCTTACATGCAGACCTGCGAAGGTCCACCCATTTGGGCTACAGTCATAACTTAAGGCAGATCACGGTGTTTCTGTCACCTCAAGAATCTATCTTGTCACACTAGTGTAGAAACCCATTTCTCTCTGCGGCCCCTGACAACCACATTTCTGCCCTTCCTTTCTGAACCTCCATTGTTTCAAAATTTAGATGGAGTCCTGGAGTCCTAACTTTTAGGATTGGTGTTCTTGCTCAGAAGATTAAGTAGGAAGTCCACACTTGTTTGATGGTAGTTCATTTTATTCCTTGCAGCTTGTAGAGCCTCTGGGTACCACTGGCCCATCACTGGCTAGAAACTTAAATATCTCCCTTATATGTCCTTGAGTGTGTAAGTCCTTTCACTAAGAACATATTTATTGAGGTACATGCTGGCATCATGGTCTCTGGCTTCATGGATATGCCAGCCAACTATAGAAGCACATGATAATGAACTGTCACAGAAAGAGACACTGGCAACCCCTGCCAAGTGTGTGAAGGCAGTCAACCATGGAGTCCATTGGCAGAGGCTCTGGGTACTAGACAAGCTGGGGAAGAAGCCTGAGGCGAGCTGCTTTCTGCAAATGTTCTCATGAACCCACATTCCAAGGAACTCTCCTGAGAAAACCATCTTTCATAATGAAAGACAGGATTCCAGGGCATCCTCCACAGCCACTGTGACAGTGGCCACATCCCCTAGAAGACTTATTGGTTCAATTGTTTATGGGGATAGTGGTGGGGAACCAACTAGTAAAAACAATGCCTCTCTAAGACCAAAGCTGTAAAACATGAGTTAAGACACTTGTAACTTTTAAATGATAAAACAGAAAACTAGGCATTCAGTTCAATACTTGCCTTTTTGTTCTCTTTTTTGAGACAGAGTCTCTATGTAGCTCTGGCTGGTCTAGAACTCTCTATGTAAATCAGGCTGACCTTGAACCTGCAGAGATCCTCCTGCTTCTGTCCCCCAAGTGCTGGGATTAGAACCATGCACCACCATAGCCAACCTTCAAGACTATTTTTAAACAGGAAAGTTACTGCACAGGATGCACTATTCTGACAGTGACTATAACCATGAAACAGTGGTGAAGGATGAATAACCACCTCCAACTGCTTTGAGTCTTTCTCCTTTCATTTTGTTCTAATAAACTGGTCTAATGAGAGGCCTGTGTATTCAGGGTGTAGTTCAGTGGTAAAGCACATAGCCTTGGGTTCAATTCCCAGCACTGAAAAGGAAAGAAAGAAAGGAAGAAGGAAGGAAAGAAAGAAAGAAAGAAAGAAAGAAAGAAAGAAAGAAAGAAAGAAAGGAGGAAGGAAGGAAAGAAAGAAAGAAAGAAAGAAAGAAAGAAAGAAAGAAAGAAAGAAAGAAAGAAAGAGGGGCTGGAGAGATGACTCAGTGGTTAAGAGCACTGACTGCTCTTCCAAAGGTCTGGGTTCAAATCCCAGCAACCACATGGTGGCTCACAACTATCCGTAATGAGATCTGACGCCCTCTTCTGGTGTGTCTGAAGATAGGTACAGTGTACTTACATGTAATAAATAAACAAATCTAACAAAAGAAAGAGAGAGAGAGAAGAGAGAGAGAGAGAGAAAGGAAGGAAGAAAAAAGAAAAAAGAA
>BDUI01000148.1:209629-220731 GCA_002335545.1 Apodemus speciosus
TATATATATATATATATTGTGTGTAGCGGGGTGATCTGGAGCCAGGTGGTTTGCCTGGGCTCCAGGAGCCACATGGTTTTTCCCTCTTCTCTCCCCCTCACTAGCTCAAGTCCATCTCTTTTTCCTGTTTTTACTCAAACACTCTTTTTTCCTTAGGTAACTCATATATATACAGGAGCTGGTTAGGTAAAATAACTTGATTACAGAAATATTGGGGCAAATTAGACAATGAATGCGAAAGATAAGAGAAAGTGATGGTAAYAAGRTCAAAGGGAGATGGGCCGCCACACAAGCAGCAGCCRCCGAGATCTGTCTGGCTTCTGCCTTGGGGGAAGGAAAACTTCTGTCTCTAGGTCTTTAGCTTGTTCTTTGAAAGTCAGAATTATTGAAATATGTAAACAGATCACATGTGCTTGCATGTGTGCATGCACATGTGCATACACACACTTATTTTTAGACAGAATCTCATTCTATAGCCTAGGAACTCATAGTAATCCTGCTTCAGCTGGAATGCTGGAATTGCAGACATAAGCCGCCATGGCCTGCCTCCCTATTTTTCTCTTTCTCTTTGTTTCTTTTTCTCTCTCCCTCTCTTCCCTCCTTTCTCTTTCTTCTTTGAGACATGATTTCACTACATAACTCAAGCCTCACATTCAGGATTCTACTACTGAGTGCTGGGATTAGAGGTGTATGCCACCATACCTGGCTAAATTCACCAACTTTAAGTGTACCTTTCAGTGCATTTTGACAAATGTGGCCATCTAAGCAGAGTATCACAGTCACAAGATAGAACAGGTTTTAAAAAGATCTGGGAATTTAGAATTTTCCTGGGAGACGTCCTAAAATGTGGTAACCTATGCAGAACAGGCCTCAGGGACATGGGTACGTTTTGATTTGATTCCTATAGTTAGGAAACTAGAATTTCAAGAGTTCTGAAGTTCTATGCACCCCTCTTCCCTTCCCTTGGACTGGGAGTGGAGCAGGGAAAGGAAGAGACAAGCCCACCTCTCTCTGCTTCTCTTGACAGGCCAAGGCAAACCTGGACAAAAGCAAGCAGACACTGGAGAAGGAGAACGCAGACCTGGCTGGGGAGCTGCGTGTCCTGGGCCAGGCAAAGCAGGAGGTAGAGCACAAGAAGAAGAAGCTGGAGGCGCAGTTGCAGGAGTTGCAGTCCAAGTGCAGTGATGGGGAGCGTGCCCGGACGGAGCTCAGTGACAAGGTCCACAAGCTACAGGTGAGGGCAGGCAGCATGACCAGGCTGCTGCTCACTGCAACAGACTTCTCTGCTCAGCCTCCCAAGAGGCTTCTCAAGATGCATCCTTGTATTCCCCTGTGTGAATTCTTCTTGTCAAAATCTCATGCAGACATTTAATGAACATATATTGAGTACCTCCCTCATACCAGACACTGTGSGGTGGGAGGGATGGTCACAAACAGAGAGAAAATCTAGAAGGAGATGTGCATAATACAATAAGGGCAAATTTAGGGCAGCCTGGAGTACAGGTGTGGTGTGGGCTGGGGTCAGGAGGCTGCCCTTAGGAGGTCTAACACCCAGACGCATATGTATACAGAAGGTATAGTATATGCAAAGGCCCATGGGTAAGTGGGAAAAGTAGACGTAGTCAAGGGCCAGCAGTGCTGACAAGTTGGGAGGAGACATGGTATAGARCAGGACCAGAGAGGGAAGCTATGGCCAGACTGCAAAGGGCCTGACGCCCCAGTCTGTTGTCTGTTGGTGTTTACCCCCAAGTAACAGAGGAAACTGAAGCTGATGAAGGATGGGGGCTGATTATCTTTGGTTTTAGCTTCAAAGACACATTTGGCCTGAGTTCCCATTCCCAAAGAATGGTCCCAGATTTGATGAACATTTCCTGTGCTCACAAGCTAGAATGAGGGAGTAGGGAAACCACAGCTGTCATTCCCTACAGTTGAGAATGGGGGTTTGCTACTCTAACATGCAGTGACACGTAAGGCCTCATTATAAATGAGAACAGTAAGGTGAAGGCTGCAGCTATACATCCTAGCACCCCTGGGTAGAGCCTGCAGGGCTAATGTAGGATTCAGAGATGCAGGAAGGGGCTCTGCTCTGGGCCTTCCGCTCCCACCTCTTTGGAAATGGCCATGGAGTCATGAAAACACARTGAGCAGGAAAGAGTAGGACCTGCCCACCGTCATGGCCCTCCTGTCTCTTCTCCAGTGGTAAGGAGTGACTTTCAGTACTGGAACTCCCAGATCTGCAGCTTCTCTCTGCCAACCTTGGTAGGGATTTGGAATCCAATAAGGTGGATCCTAACTGCACCCAGTCAATACAGTGGAAGGTTCTAGAGCAGAGTGTAGGGCCAGCATTCCCAGCTTGTAGATGATGGGTTCCAGAAGGGTCTACAGTTACCCCTTGCCTCCTGTGTGTTTTCTATCACTGGGTACCACAGGTCCTATCACAAAAAGGTGTGTGATGTATTCTGAATGAAAAGGGCTCCTCTTGCTGATCTGTGATATGAGTTTCATCTCACCGATCTCTCATTCCCCCCACCCCCCAGAATGAAGTGGAGAGTGTCACAGGCATGCTCAATGAGGCAGAGGGCAAGGCCATCAAACTGGCCAAAGACGTGGCTTCTCTTGGATCCCAGCTTCAGGACACCCAAGTGAGTATCTTACTGCACCATCTGGGAGACCTTGGGGGCATCCCTGGGACCACCATATGTGCTCTCTTTTGTAGGAACTGCTTCAAGAAGAAACCCGGCAGAAGCTCAATGTGTCCACCAAACTGCGTCAGTTGGAAGATGAGAGGAACAGCCTGCAGGACCAGCTGGATGAGGAGATGGAGGCTAAGCAAAACCTGGAGCGCCATGTCTCCACCCTGAACATTCAGGTGTGGACAGCATGCTGAGGCCCGCAGTGGGTCCATTGTGACTCCTCTTTTCTCTGGGGTCCCCATGGGTCTCCTCTGGGCCTGTGTGGTTCATTTGTTCAGTAGCTCCCTCTGCTGTTAGATTTCCTAAATGAGGAAGAAGACAGTTCACTTCTCAGGTTCCCACTCTTGGCCATTCCAGCTCTCGGACTCGAAGAAGAAGCTGCAGGACTTTGCAAGCACCATCGAGATCATGGAGGAGGGGAAGAAGAGGCTGCAGAAAGAGATGGAGGGCCTCGGCCAGCAGTATGAGGAGAAGGCCGCTGCCTATGACAAACTGGAGAAAACCAAGAACAGGCTTCAGCAGGAGCTGGATGACTTGGTGGTGGACTTGGACAACCAGCGGCAACTGGTATCCAATCTGGAAAAGAAGCAGAAGAAATTCGATCAGGTAGGGCTGAAGGCTTACTGCCTTTTACAGGAGGTGAAGTCAGTTCTGTGCCACACTGGAGAGCTGCTGGGAATCTGAGTCTCATCTGGACTTTGCTGGGCGCTGTGGAAGGCTATCTTGTCTTATCTTAGCTGACCATGACATATGAGGGCTGCTAGGTCAGTGCATGAGCATATCCAAATGCTTAACATTGAGATTTTTCTAGGTACAAGCACTGTGAAACCTGTTGACAGACATAGCCTCAGGGCTGATACAAGCCCTAATAAAGTAAGGGTCATTTATCCCCCACTCACTGGATACTCAGGAGCACTGCTGGGTGTTATAAGTAACTCTAACCTTCATTTTTCAGAGCACATTATTTAATTTCTGCTCTGTTTTTTTAATAGRGTCTCCTATTGACCAGGTGGGCCTTGAACTCATTGTGTAGCTATAGTTGGCTTTGAACTCCTGCCTCCACCTTTGGAATGCTAGGTTACAGTTAGGGTTAGAGGGTTAGGGTTAGGGTTAGGGTTAGGGTTAGGGAATGCCAGTGTACCATTGTCAGTTTTGTGTAATACTGGAGACTGGACCCAGGGTGGGCAAACACTCTATCAACTGAGGCCCAGGCCCTTCCCTCAAAATGATAATACCACTTTCCCCAATGCAGTCGCTACCAGACTCAATCATTAACATTATGCTACATACCTTTTGCCCTACTTGGGTGGGGCAGTGGGAAGAGGATCTTACTATGTAACTCTATCTGGTCTAGAACTCATAGTATAGGCCAGGCTGGCCTCAAACTTACAGAAATCTGCCTGCATCCAGCTCCTGACTGCTGAGATTAAAGGTGTATAAAGATGAATCACAGTAACCCAACATATTTCATTTTTTRGGTGCATTTCAAAGCAAATTAAAGACATCTATGCCCTTTTCCCTGAACATTTAACATTGCATATTAAAAGATACTCAGGCTGGTGAGAGATAGCTTACTGCCAGGATCTTGCTGCCAAGATTCATGACCTAATTCCAGCTCCTAAAACCTATTTGGTGGAAGTAGAGACCAGACTTCTACAATTTGTCTTCTGGTCATCATGTAGCACATACATATACATACATACACACATGTAAATAAATAAGACTTGTACTTATAAAAATAGTTTTGCAGTCAGGCATAGTGGCACAGGCCTGAMATTCTGAATCTCAGGAAGATGAGGCAGGAGAATTATGAGTTTAAAACTAGGCTGCATAGCAAGACTTTGTCTTGAAACACTAATATTAAGTATTATTATTTTTCGGGCTGGAGAGGTGGCTCAGCGGTTAAGAGCACTGACTGCTCTTCCGAAGGTCCTGAGTTCAAATCCCAGCAACCACATGGTGGCTCACAACCATCTGTAATGAGATCTGACTCCCTCTTCTGGTGTGTCTGAAGACAGCTACAATGTGCTTATTTATAATAAAAATAAACCTTTGGGCTGAGTGAGTGGAGTTGACCGGAGCAAAAAGAGGTCCTAAATTCAATTCCCAGAAACCACATGAAGGCTCACGACCATCTGTATAGCTACAGTGTACTCATATATGTAATAAATAAATAAATCTTTTTTTAAAAAGTATTATTATTTTCTATCTTTGAGGTAAATTTACATATGCTGTGATGAACACATTTTTCAAATGTGCAGTCACACTGTTCTGATATGCATTCCAAATTCCTAAATGCTATCTCTAATATAGACTACCCGTATTTATTAAACATGATTTTATTTACACACGATATAGGGCTATTCTGTAAGCCCAAACACTAGAGATTCCTCCCCCGACAGGCCTCCACACGTTAGGCTTGGGCAGGCCATGCCAGTTCCTCCCGTTCTCAGCAGCCGTTCTGCTCTGCACTGCCATTTGCCCCCATGGTCTCATTTTTCACTAGAGGGCCAGAAGTGAGTTCCACTGCCTTCCTGTTGATATTCTGTGGGGTTCAATGTCACCTGTGCTATTAGGAGGTCCCTGGTGCTCATTTGTCTGCTGAATTTTGCAAGTCTGGGTTTAGTATGTAACACACTGCTCTCTTCTCCTTCAGATGAGAACTGTGTTAAGATGGAAAAGCCGTCTTTGACTTTTACCCAAGTATGCACATAACCATATACCTTTAGTGTGGCCGTCCCACTGACACATAATTCAATGCCACATTGTCCTCAGTAGCAGGAGGTGCTATCCCAGTGGGCGGTGAGAAAGTGAAATATCCTGACTTCTGGCCTATCTCAATTGCTTGTGTGTGACTTCTGGCCTATCTCAATTGCTTGTACTTCCACTGGGCGCTTTCAGCGTGACCAGGTCTTCTTCACATCTGGAGTTTGGTGAGCCTCGGCCGTGCTGGGGATGCCTCTGAGCCCTGTGTCTTTTTCAGCTGTTAGCTGAGGAAAAGACCATCTCCTCCAAGTATGCAGATGAGAGAGACCGAGCTGAAGCAGAGGCCAGG
This sequence comes from Apodemus speciosus, assembly GCA_002335545.1. NCBI lineage: Eukaryota > Metazoa > Chordata > Mammalia > Rodentia > Muridae > Apodemus > Apodemus speciosus. Next base: position 215,378 of record BDUI01000148.1, read on the forward strand.
GAAAAAGAAACAAAGGCTTTGTCTCTAGCCCGGGCCCTGGAGGAAGCCCTGGAAGCCAAAGAAGAGCTGGAGAGGACCAGCAAGATGCTCAAGGCTGAGATGGAAGACCTGGTCAGCTCCAAGGATGATGTGGGCAAGAACGTAAGTCGTTCTGCTTCTCACCAACTGGTGTCTCAGCAAGGCACATCAGTCTGCTGTGGGCACGAGAAGCCAGGGACCAGGTGCTGGGGCTGAGCTGTCGGGGGCCAAGTCAGACCCTGAAGACTAAGGCTCTGGCCTYATGAGCCTCTATTCCATGAGGGTAAAGCCTCCCTTGAGCAAAGGCCCTGCTCACTCTGCTTACCAGGTACACGAACTAGAGAAGTCCAAGCGTGCCCTGGAGACCCAGATGGAAGAGATGAAAACCCAGCTGGAGGAGCTGGAGGATGAGCTGCAGGCCACTGAGGATGCCAAGCTGCGGCTGGAGGTCAACATGCAGGCCCTCAAGGGCCAGTTTGAACGTGATCTCCAGGCTCGGGATGAGCAGAACGAGGAGAAGAGGAGGCAGCTACAGCGGCAGGTGAGCCCCCTCCCACCCGTGACTGGCAACATGCTGCCGAGATTCATGACCTAAATTCAGCTCCTAAAACCTACTTGCTGGAAACTGTGGGCACCCCCGCTCCCAGCAACACACATCGGGTTATGCTGAGTCTCTGGGAGCTCAGGGAGTGGCCAAGTGAGTCGGGGCTCTGAGGGCCATCCTTGTAGCTTGTGCCCCTCTTCCTGGCTCAGCTGCATGAGTATGAGACGGAACTGGAAGATGAGCGGAAGCAGAGGGCTCTGGCTGCAGCAGCTAAGAAGAAGCTGGAAGGGGACCTGAAAGACCTGGAGCTCCAGGCTGACTCAGCCATTAAAGGGAGAGAGGAGGCCATCAAGCAGCTTCGGAAACTGCAGGTTGGTAACTGTGTTGAGGGAGGAGGGCATGCAGGTGGAGGGAGAGGCTGCCCACCCCGAGAGGCCTGGTGCGTCAGGGTGGAGACTTCACGAAGCAACCTGTGCTTTCAGAGGTGTAGGTTAGCAGCTGACTCTGTGCCATTATTTAGCGACAGGTGGTTGGTTTTCTGAGTGAGACACTGTTGCTGGGCTCTTGTTCACTCCCTTCAGTTCACATGGAGTATTCTGTCACTGGAGACCTGGGGCCCAGCCAAGTACCAGGGATTCACCAAGATAAACTGGAAATTCCAAGGGGTTGGCACACAGAGGTAAGTCTCTCTGTGCAGAGCCAGGTGAGTAAAGTGGTCCTTGCTTGTCCTATTGACTCATGCAGGCTCAGATGAAGGACTTCCAAAGAGAGCTGGATGATGCCCGTGCCTCCAGGGATGAGATATTTGCCACCTCAAAAGAGAATGAGAAGAAAGCCAAGAGCCTGGAGGCAGACCTCATGCAGCTCCAGGAGGTATAGGCTTGCCCTGCTGGCAACAGCCATTCGCAGTGCTGTGGTGGGACCCTCAGGCCTAGGCACCCAGATTTCCTTCCTTCCTGTCAGCTTTTTTCTGAATGAGTGGACCTCCCTCACACAAAGAACAAGGGGAGCCTCCCTGAGCTCAGAAGGGGAGCTGCACTTCAACTGTGCAGGAGCAACATAGCTAGAGCCTCTCTCCTGCTTCAGGACCTGGCAGCAGCTGAGAGAGCTCGCAAGCAAGCTGACCTGGAGAAGGAGGAGCTGGCTGAGGAGCTGGCTAGCAGCTTGTCAGGAAGGTAAGGATATAGGAGAGGCGACTAGACTTGGGGTGAGAGAACAACCAGCCTGAGTGTGCCCTGGAACCCCACTTCAATGATAGCAAACCCAGTGCTCACTGAGTCCTGGCAGGACAGACCCATGCTGGGAAAAATATTGACCTCAGGGTCTTCCCAACTACGATTTGGAAATGTGGCACTTCATTCTGTGTGAGTAGTGGCAGGGGCAAAGAAAGCCAGAGGAGATTGTTCCCACCCATCTGGCTTTGCTGATGCTGGTCTATACGAGTCCCGACTCACCTCTTCCCAGCAGGATGCTGTGCTGTGGCTCAAATACTCAACCGATGTTTAAAGGAGAAAGCTTATTTTAGCTTGTGGTTTCAGAGGATTCAGCCCAAGGCTTTGCTGAYCCTGGACTCAGGCTAGTACATCATGGTGATGGGTGCACATTGAAGAGGCTGTTCACTTCAAGGTAGACAGAAAACAGTGTGAATCAAGAAGGGAGTGGAGACCCCAAGGATATAAGTCCYTGTCTCTCCTGTGACGAGCTCCTTCCAGCTAGCCTTCATTTACTGCCTTTCACCATCTGGGAATCCTATCATGTTCTGAAGCCACCAAGGAATTGATCCGTGTATTAGGTCAGAGCCTCAGAATCTAGTCCTTCACCAGAGCCCACCAGTGGGTAACCAGACCCCCATTGCATGAGCTTGTAAGGAGCATTCCCATTCAAACCATGGTATAGGTGATTTTGGAGGACTCTAGTCTCACTTGAGCTTGTTTTCCCAGTTAGAGAAGGAGGGCCACCTGAGACAGCATCTTTCTAGGGTCCTGAGACTGGGTAAGGCCCATGGGTCCCCAAAGCAGTTTCATTCCCTCCAGGAATACACTGCAGGATGAGAAGCGCCGCCTGGAAGCGAGGATTGCCCAGCTGGAGGAGGAGTTGGAGGAAGAGCAGGGCAACATGGAGGCCATGAGTGACAGAGTGCGCAAGGCCACACTGCAGGTAGGAGATATTGAGGTTAGGGTGAGGGAAAAGTGAGGGAACACCTACTCAAGCCATTTAAGTTAACACAACGGGCTCAGGGAGCAGCCTGACCCTGCCATTTTAGCTCTGGATAGTTGCTTCTGCCCTATGCAGGGCACCTGTATTGGGCACACGACCACTGAACTCAAAATAAGCACCTAAGGGCTACAGTGAGGCAAGACCACTTGCCTATATTCCCCACACTGGAGGGGCAGAGTGCCTTCTGTTTCCTGAAACAGGACATAGGTGTAACCCAGCACTGGCTAAATAGCAGGCACCACAAGTATGCTTTGTGTTAGCTCCAGGGATTGAGGAGAAAGAGAGGAGACCCAAAAATAAGGCACGGAGTCCTTCTTCCTCCTTGTCTGTGTGTGTCATGCCTGTTTCTGCCTGAGGGCTTCAGAAAACTCTAAACGGACCTGCAGGATCTTCTGTTAGCAGGCGTCGTCTTGCTTGCTCCACCACATGGCCATGGTGAATGGCTCTAGTGTTTTCCCTCACTGCTCTTTGCCCAGTCCCAAGAGTCCTTGGTGCTACCATGAAGTGGAAGCTTCCTGAGCGTCTCTGTGATGGGTGCCAGGAACCATCCTATAGCCCCTTGGGGTCTAGGCTAGGGAGCATGGGCGGAACAGAACAGAACAGAACAGAACAGAACAGAACAGAACAGAACAGAACAGAACAGAACAGAACAGAACAGAACAGAACAGGTTTCTGGCTCAGTCTAGGTTACACAGGAGGCTTCTGAGCTGAGTCTGGAGATGACAAAGAGAGTAGAGAAAGAGAGAGGTAGAAAAAGAGAGAACTCTGGTCTTAGGAAACAGTGGCGGGAGACTTGTTCTGATACTCACCCAGTTGTATTCCTTCTGCCTCATGGCCATTCCTCTTCCCCAGGCTGAACAACTGAGCAATGAGCTGGCCACAGAGCGCAGCACAGCCCAGAAGAATGAGAGTGCACGGCAACAGCTGGAGCGCCAGAACAAGGAACTGAGAAGCAAGTTGCAGGAGGTAGAAGGTGCTGTCAAAGCCAAGCTCAAGTCCACCATTGCGTCGCTGGAGGCCAAGATTGCACAGCTGGAGGAGCAGGTGGAGCAGGAGGCCAGGTATGGGGACAGCAGAGTTCCATCTTTCTGGAGACCAGGAAGGAACACTTGGGAAATCACCCTAAGAGCCTCATGTCTAGAGTGTGACAGTAGAGTGTGTGACTATGGCCACAGAGCAAGGATGTACTGAATCTGCCTCTGGCTGAGAGCAACCCCTAAAAATGTTAATTGTTGTTAGAATGGTGATTGTCCTTTGGACATGAGCCAGACTTCGTGGGATCCCCCCAGGCTTTCCTTGACCTCCCCCTGTCACTAGGGACTGAAAGGCCCATCGCCAGGCCACAGACACAAGAAGGTTCCCCTGCTTGATAGTGGGTCACAGCTTCTTTGCAACCTAGTGTTTTAAAGATTCTGTGCTACTTATATCACCTTTCCAGATGATTAACACACTTCTGTGGTTTTTAAATTTATCTGCAGATATATAGAATGATCATTTGTATCACCTCAAAAAAAAAAAACCAGAAATAACAATAAAAACCCATGACTCTCAGTCCTTCCTCCCCTGTCATCCCCTGCTTCAACCATCTACTTTGTCACCAGGCAGTGACTTGTGCTGAATGTATCAGTTACTTTTCTCATTGCTGTGACAGACTACCGGACAGAAGCAACTTAAGTTTTGGAGGGTTTGTTTAGGCTCACAGTTTCCAATCCATTGTGTGGGAAAGGCAGCGTGGAGAAGCTTGGTTTGGAGTCAGCACCAGTAGCTGCTGCTTCTCACATCTTGATGGATCAGGCATCAGAGAGTTTGGGCTGAATCAGAGGCGAATATCACCTTTAAGTCCCTCCTCCACTGACCCATCCTGCTAGCTAGGCCACACCACAAAGGTTCTACAACTGTGCCAACTTTCTTTTTTTCTATATCTGGCTGATTCTTGGGATGACTGTTGGATCGAAGCCGGGACGCCATGTCTTGGTTAACATGCCAATTACAAGAATGCCATTTCACTTAGAAACCACCTCTTTCCTCCCTATGACAGAGAAAAACAGGCAGCTACCAAGTCACTGAAGCAAAAGGACAAGAAGCTAAAGGAAGTCCTGCTGCAGGTGGAGGATGAGCGCAAGATGGCAGAGCAGTACAAGGAGCAGGTAGCCCCAGCTGGCGCCTCTTTCTGGCTGCCCTGGTCTCATCACGACCCCTTACACTGACCTTTGCTGACACATTGTCCTGTCCTTGGCAGGCAGAGAAAGGAAACACCAAGGTCAAGCAGCTCAAAAGACAGCTGGAAGAGGCAGAAGAGGAGTCCCAGCGCATCAATGCCAACCGCAGGAAGCTGCAGCGGGAGCTGGATGAGGCCACTGAGAGCAATGAGGCCATGGGCCGTGAGGTGAATGCCCTCAAGAGCAAACTCAGGTGAGGAGCTAGGGTAGCTGGAAGGGCCTCAGCAGCCTAGAGTATCTGCCCTGAACCCATGCACCAGCCCCCTGCATCCCTGTACCATGCACCAGCCCCTGCATCCTTATACCATGCACCAGCCCCTGCATCCCTGTACCATGCACCAGCCCCTGCATCCCTG
>BDUI01000148.1:235087-250271 GCA_002335545.1 Apodemus speciosus
GGATCCTTCAGTCTGTGTTCTAATGTCACTACACCCAAACTGTGGGGTAGAGTAACACCTTCCCTTTAACTCTGATTACTATCTTATTTCATTAAGGAATTAATTAGACAACATGCCAAGAAACTACCAGTCTATTTTATGAATCCTTGGTAAGATTATCTTAAACACCTATTTTTTTTTTTTAAAAAACAGGTTAATCTTTTTAAACCAAGCCAAGGTGCATTTAAGAATTCCATATACCTTGTTAACATAAACAGTGATCAGGAGAAATATATACACAGTGGGAAAAAAGCCACATTTGGGGGAGGAAAAGACAGGATCCTGCTATGTCTGCTGGGCCTACAGTGGCAGCACCACAGCYAGCTAAGCAAGCCACATCTCTCACAGCCAGTGATAACTCGGTAGGTAGGAGGCACTCGCTGTCAAACCTAACTTGCACATGACAACCACCCCCACAACAGAGATGGCACAACTGTAGGCCTCACTAAGACCAGCTGAGCCTGAGACACTAACTCATCTAAGCCTAAAATGTGGTGGCCTGAATATGAACGGCCCCAACAGGCTCATATATTTGAATGTTTGTCACCAGAGAGTGGGACTGTTTGAAAGGACTTTAAGGATTAGGAGGTGTGGGTTTATTGGAGTAGGTGTGGCCTTGATGGAGGAAGTGTGTCACTGGGGGGTTGACTTTGAGGTTTCAAAAGCCCATGCTAGGCCCAATATCCGTCTCTATTTGTGGATCAGGATGCGGCTCTCAGCCACTTCTTGAGCACCATGCCTGCAGCGCCAGGTTCTCTGTCATGATGATAATGGGCTAAATCTCGGTACTCTAAGCAAGTCTCCAGTCAAGTGCTTTCTTATGTGAGAGTTGCTTGGTCATATTGGCTTTTCACAGCAATAGAACAGTAACTAAGACACCAGGTGAGTCATGTAAGCCCCAAAACACAGGGAAATGCTCTGGACTGGGACCGGAACCCCAACAGTCGTAATCACCAAGTTTCACTGTGTTAGCTGAGGCTTATGCCCTGGAACAGCCTGTCTGGCTGAGAACCTCAATGCTGCCACTTATCTGCTAGGTGACTTCAGGGATATTGGGGAACACACCTGAAAGATGGGACTACCACCTGCAGAGCAGGTTTGTTAAGACAGCTCGGTGAGGTCCTGATATGAAGTGTTGCAAAGACTGTCTAGCATACAATAAGCATTCAAGAATTGTCTATTTGCCTTTGGTGGCCTGACTGAATCGGTCAAGAGGCTGGGGGGCAGAACTCAATATCTCAGCTTTAACCAATTACCAATTACCAATTAACCAATCACACTGGGCAAGCCCCTTCCCCTCATAAATATTTACTTATTTATGAGACAGGCTTGCACCAAGTAGACCAGTTTGTAATGGTTTTATATGCTTGGCCCAGGGAGTGGCACTATTAGGAGTGGCCCTGTTGGAGTAGGTGTGTCACTGTGGGTGTGGGCTTTGAGACCCTCATCCTAACTGCCTGGAAGTCAGTCTTCCACTAGCGGGCTTCAGATGAAGATGTACGACTCTCAGCTCCTCCTGCACCATGCCTGCCTGGATGCTGCCATGTTCCCATCTTGATGATAATGGACTGAACCTCTGAACCTGTAAGCCAGCCCCAATTAAATGTTGTCCTTTATAAGACTTGCCTTGGTCATGGTGTCTGTTCACTGCAGTAAAACCCTAAGACCCAGTTCAAGAGACTAGCCTTGAGCTCTTAATTACAACCTCAGCCTCCAGAACACTGGGGTTACAGACATGTGCCACCATGCCCAATCTATGATGCTTTTGACTTTTGTGTGTAACATTTAGACCTTCAGATTTCTGGCTTCCAGTGGTGCCTGGAATGCTAGGATGTCCTCTGTGCAGAGATTGCTGCCCTTCTAGACAGTTCCTGTTCTTTATCACAGGATTTGTTATGCCTTGCCTCACTCAAGACTTTCCTATTATATATCTCAACAGCCTGCCCTACTGAGCGTTCCCACACTACTCCCTAACTGAGCCAGACCCAAGCTACCTCACCTAGAACCACATTAGGTTCTTACCAGGGCAAACTATTTGTTTAATTCTCTCTTTTTAACTTCCTTCCTTCCTTCCTTCTAACCATCCATCCATTCATCCATCCATCCGAGGCATGGTCTCTCTATATAGCCTTGGATGTCCTGGAACTCACTATGTAAACCAGCCTGGCCTTGAATTCACAGGGCCCTCCCTGCTTCTGCCTCTTGACTGCTAGGGTTAATTGTACCGCCACACCTGGAATAAGGGCAAATTCTTTAAATCAAAGAAAAACTTCCCTCTGCCCCATGTCCTCACCACGTCTGAACATCCCTGGCGTGTTCAAACCAGAGCTAGGTCCTCGGTGAGCTACTGGAGTGGAGGGCACAGAGCCCGTGGCCTGCACTGCCATGTCTGTCCTCTGGGCTTGCCCTGAGCCTGGCATGGGTGTCCGGGGCTTGTCTTGCTTCTGCTGCACAGCCAATTCCTGCCGCAGATCTGTACAGGGAAAGGGTCCAGAATGTGAGTCCTTGCTTTTGGGTGAGGATGCTGCCAAAATAGAAGTGTACAACCTAGAAATCAACCTGGAAACCCTGAATGCAGGGAAACTCAGGTCCTCTCCTTAATAGTTGTGTAATCAACACACTCTTCTTCTGCATAAAATACAAAAGAACTTAAACACTACAGCTTTAACATATTTGTTGACGTAATTGTTAAAAAAGATGGTAACACTATGGTACGAACAGAACCCTAAGTGAAAACTTGCTTCCCCAGTCCTCTTCTGTCTGGATCACATACCCAAGTTTTTGGGGTTTTTTTTTTTTTTTCTTTTTTTCTGTGTCTGTTGTTGTTTGTTGTTTCTTTTGTGAAGCTTAAGGACAATTTTATTAAAGTTTAAGGGAAACACCCCAAGCAGGCAGGCTTGAAATCTCAGCAGCTACCAGACGGAGTTAAAAGAAAAGGAAGAGAGAAAGCTACAGCTTTTGTTAGGCCAGTGCAAGGGAACGTGGAGAGCTTCAGAGAAAAAGAAGCCCGGCCTGGTCATGCCAGTACAGAGAGGCATGGAGGGGACAAGGACCAGCAAGTCAGAGAACTGGGCAGACCTCTGCAGAGCTGCACACTTGGCTCAGCAACCTTTCGCCTTTTTGCTATGTATGGAGGATGGAGTCAAACACTAACTAGGTCATCTCAGAGCCTCCTGAGCGCTGGGACCAAGTGTATACAGCCGCCTAACCTTTCCAGACCGCCTCACAGTGCGCATCTGTTGGAAACTTCGACTGAGTACTGTACCCAATCTTAGGATGGACGCATTAGCAGGTGGACAGGCCTGTCTGTAACTAACCTCTCCCCTTCCGTGAAGGGTCTGCCATCTTTCCCAAGACAACATATCTACCAAAGTCCACTCATTTTCCTTTTCTTTTCTTTCTTTCTTTCTTTCTTTCTTTCTTTCTTTCTTTCTTTCTTTCTTTCTTTCTTTCTTTCTTTCTTTGTTTCTTTCTTTCTTGTTTGTTTTTTTGAGTCAGTGTTTCTCTATGTAATCCTGGCTGTCCTGGAACTCACTCTGTAGACCAGGCTGACCTCAAACTCAGAAATCCACCTGCCTCTGCCTCCCAAGTGCTGGGATTAAAGGYGTGCGCCACCACCACCCGCTCCACTCATTTTCATAACTGTTTAACACTCCATAAAATAAATTCCTGTTATTTGCTGATCTCATTACTAATGGTATAGGTTGAAGAGGCCAGTAGCTTTTATCTGAAATGTTTGGGACCCTACGTGCTGACTTCTTTAAACTTTGTAATACTTGCATAGACTTTATCAATAGTTTGAGAATTTCTTCCACCCAAGATTTCGTTGTTGTTTTGTTTGTTTCTTTTAAAATATGGTCTTTGTAGCACAACTGACCTAGAACTTGTTAAGAGGCCAAGGACGACCTTGAACTGATCCTCCTCCAAAACACAGGGCTTATAGGTGTGTACCACCACACCCAGGTCCACAGAGCACTCCAGTGGAATTCAACAAGCTCTGAAATCTAAAACCTTTTAAACTTGACCGTAGCTTTTTAAATCCTATCTACTGACTACATCATTTGATATCAAATTCTTATTTTAAAAGAATTAAGGGCCAGGCATAGTAACATACACCTTCAATCCCAGCATTCAGGAGGCAGGCAGATCTCGGTTCTCAAGGTCGGCCTAGTCTACAAGTTCCAGGACAGCCAAGGCAGTTATACAGAGAAACCCTGTCTTGAAGAAACAAAACACTAGGATTTAGAACAAACTCTCTTAAGAATGCAGCTAGGATGGCTTACCAATGAAGGTCCCATTAGTTTAAAAACTCCATGCCTGGCACAACAGCCTGCAAAACAATGGCATTTTTCTCCCCAAGAAACTCTTGTGCTTCTGCCAGGACTCAAGCCTGTCTGGCATGTGTGGGACTTGTTCTCTGAGAAAACAATTCTGAACTAAGGAGGCAAGGCCCATGAACCAAGACAGAATTTGTGAACCCCAAGACTTTTCCTGCAGACACATACAAGGTATCTGACAGCCATTCCAATAATCACCGAGAACTGCTGACAACAGTGCAGAGCATCCTCCCCACACTCCTCATGTACACAGAGCTGCCGCTCAGCCTCTCCCATGCCAACTCATGCACAGAATAGCTCCAAACTCCCTGGAAAGGCAGTGATTGGCAAAGCCAAGGGCAGATGCTGTCTTAAATGGAGAAGCACCATACAAGGAGGAACAGGGAAAGCCTCTGACCTCGGGCTTCATCCTTCAGCCTCTGCACAGATTCTAGAAGATTCTCCTTCTCATCCAGCTCGCTCTCCAGGAAGGCATTTCTTTCAATAGCTTGATTCAAACGCTGCTCAAAGTCTTCTAGGGACATGATTGTGGCTCTGGGCAGAAGAAGTACACAGTTATCCAAAATAGCAATGGCAGCATCTGTCAGTGCCTGAAGACCTGGAAGATGTGACAGCAGGGGTGCCTGAGTGGTCAGTCCTAAGTACCACAGGGCCTCTTGGGCCTCAGGCTCCTCACCTACAAAATGGAGTCATCAGGACTAAGAAGATACACCAGGCTGTCTTGAGGGTCAAGTCTGATAATTTCCACAAGCCAGGAAAGCCAAAAATGACCTAATGGCCTTGCCTATTAGGGCATTAGGGCCAAATGCTCCACCCGGTCATTGATAGTAACCAGCCCCAGCTGGTCTAGGAATGCTAATTAGCGTTCAGAACAGCCCAGCACAGGCACACAGACACACACATAGAGACAGAGAGAGAGACACACACACACAGAGAGAGAAAAGACCAGTAATAATTTTAGTGACTTTAAAGTGATACTGCAGTCACTAAAGCACTTGAGCACAACCTGAGATCCCCAACACCCACATAAAAAGCTGGGTACACAGAATAAGCCCTTTACCCCAGCATTAAGTGGCTTTCTGGCCACCCGGTCCCCTATCTGGAACAAAACTATTGTGGGGTGATTGAGGAAGACCCCTGATGCTGCCCTCTGCCACCTCTTCCACAYGCACACACATGTGATGATAAAAACTAAAGTTTCAAAAGCTCTGGGCATTCGGCCCCTAGATGCTGCCCTCCAACAATCACTTCTTTGTGAACAGGGCAGGCATTTCACTAGAAGACAGCGGTAAATGGTGGTAAAGGCAGAGACGGGCTGTAACTTAAAAATGGTAAGAAAAAGAATCTGGCTGGGCAGTGGTGGTGCACACCTTTAATCCCAGCACTTGGGAGGCAGAGGCAGGCGGATTTCCGAGTTCAAGGCCAGCCTGGTCTACACAGGGAAACCCTGTGTGTGTGTGTGTGTGTGGGGGGGGGTCTGTTAAGTGTTTAACTCTGGCCCAGCTACTTTCACTGGACCTGTTTTCTCATATATAAAGCAGGGGCAGTAAGGACGCCTCGTGATAGAGACCAGGAATAAAGTAGAGTAAATAGTCAGTCCATGCTGTATACAGATATGCTGGCACTTTTAATTACAGGCCCTGCGTTTGCCCTCAGAAGGCATCTGGCAGTGCGTCTGTACTTTCTGCAGATGGAAGCAGGTTCGGAGTGGGGTTGGGAGCTAACACTCTGCTCATCCCTGTAAGAATCCCTGGGGCTCCTGTTCTTTCAGCTGTAGGGGAAGGCTGAGTTTACTAACTCAGTCAACATTTCCTCTTAAGACCATGTCAGTACCTGTTTTACCTAAGGCACCTACATAGTGACAACAAAAGAAAACATTCAGGAGTCTGACATTCCGGACCCAAGGTCTCCAACACATTTCATTGTTGTCTGTCACAACAGTAAAAAMGATCAAACATCTAGGTATTCCTTCTATGCTTCTGAAAAAGCAGATGAATGCTCTGTACTAAGGAGGCCCATGAGGGAAAGAAATTGGGACGGGGAGATGGTTCAATGGTTAAAGTAACTGCTACAAGCACAAAGACCAGAGTTCAGATCCCGAGAAGCCATGTGATGCCAGGTGAACACAGTGGCCTGCTTGTAATTTCTGTTTGGGAAGGTGGAGGCGAAGGGTCTCAGAGCAAGATGGCTACCTAGACTAGCCAACCACTTCAATGAGCACAGGGTCTGATTGGGAGACCCTGCTTCAATGAATAAGGCAAAAGTGCAATGAGGATTCTCATGATTAACCACAGGCCTCACATGCATGTGAACACTCATAAAACATACATAGATGCACACTGCACATTATGAAAATGGAAAAGAAAAAATTCTTATAAGAAAATACCAATTGGTGTTAGTGGCAGGGGTGGGGTGGGGTGGGGTGGGGCACAGCAGACACGAGAAGAGGCAGATTGGAAAGACCAGATATAAAAAATAACTACAGGCATGATGCTCACACCACTCTAGGGTCTCAAAAATAAACAACATGCCAGATATGATGATGTATCCTTGCAATCCTAGCACTTGGGAGACTAAAGCATGAGGATCACAAGTTCACGACTAGCACAGTGGACTTGGACATGGACCACTTATGGAAACCCTATCTCAATCCACTGCCCTCTCCTGAACTAAAAAAACCAAGAAGGCTTTTAGACGACTGGACAACAGAAGGCTCTAACTGCGACTGTCTTGAATGCACAAAAGTCAAATAATCTACTCACAGCAAAGCACACACTAAACAAAGCCAAAAGAATTTCCAGATACTTCCTACTCATGTCAAAGACAAACAGGTAAGTCTCTTAGAAACAATGAAAACMCACACAAATCCAGTTTCAAAATACTGGTGGGGTGACACATCTTTATTTCTAATACTTAGAAGGTAGATGTGGGAGACTACAGAGTGAGCACAAGGCCAATCTCAGCTATATGAAACCCTGTCTAAATGTTTAGAAGACTCCCTTTCACTCTCCCTAAAACTTCACCTTCTAAAAGGACAAAACAGCATGAGATGCAGTTCAGTGGTAGAAAGCTTGTCCAGCATGTGAAAGCTCTGGACTTGATCAAATACTGAATTGGCAGGTAGATAGGTAGGTAGGTAAAAGTAAGTGGGAGAGGGAGAGAAGGAAGAGTAATTGGGAGATGGGGAGGGAGAGAATGTAGCTCACAGAAAATGGAATACCATAGCTCTAGGTCATTTAGAATTCAAAACTGAGATGAACCCATTTCTCCTCTATTTGATTGGCAGAAATCCTAAGTGTTCACTATATAAGTCTATTATGTTAAGGAAGATATTTGGAAAATGAGGAATTGGTATTCTGGGAATTGGCCACTGGGAATATAAACTAGTAAAATATAAATAGATGGACAATGCTTATCTGAGTCACACAGGCCTGTGTCTTCAGACAGGGCCATTCCACTTTCGGAACCCCACTGCACAGGTACACATCGTGGAAGGTTGCTTATTACAGAGACTCTGATCAGTAAAGCAACTAAGAATAGCAAGAGACACCCCCCCCCCCAGGAACCTGTATAAGTGAGACATCATGGTATCAGCCAATGTTGATCATACAGTAGACAATTACATATGTGTTTGGAAAAAAAGAACAACGGTGTTCAGTATCCTTCAACAGATAGTATCTTCAGCATCCATTGTTAAGTGGAAAAGCAAGATGTACAACTCTGAGTACAAAGTGTTCCATTATGGGGGACAAGAAGTGGAGGGATAACAATGCTTTTATTCTATTCTATCAGCATATATTAATTATACACCACGTTGTCCTGATTTCTGTTAAGTGTGCATCCACATTCACAAACACAAATGCTCATGGGTATGGATGGGTATTCACTCACTCACACACACACACACACACACACACACACACACACACACACACACACGCAAGAATAGAGGCAAAATAAAGACATTTTCAGGTAAGCAAGAGTCTATCATAAACAGTCTATTCTATAAGAAATCCTGAGGGCAGTCTTTTAAACTGGAGGAAGAGGAAATCAGACAGAAACTCTCATCTTCAGGAAGGCAGGCAGAGCCCCAGAATGGGGACCAGACTCCATCTAGCCCACGAGCCATTAGGGCTTTGTCATACTCAGCACCAAGTTCTTCACACTCAGGTCTATGGTTGTCACCTCACAAAACTTTCTTTGCTCTGCCTACCGTTTGGCTCTTTCCAGGTCATCATTGGCTTGTTCCAGTTCCCTGATATATTTCTGCAGCTGGTCTTTAATGGCTTTCGTCTGAGCCAGGTCATCCTCCAAGGCCGAGATCTGCCGGTAGCCCTCTGAATGCTGCATTTCAAACTTCTCCTGCAGGACAAACCAGAAGTCTGCTCAGTGAATGAAGAGTGACAGCCTATGTGTGCACCCCTTCCTAATCATCACCCTACCATCCAATACAGGATATCACTCGTGGGTGCTATCTACCTGTACAAGACATTGATGGCTTTGGCCACTGAATATAAGCTCTTCCCCTTCTTACTGCCCCAGCAACAGTACTTTATCTTCTTTCCTTAAGATAGTATTTCATGTGCACCAGACTGGCCTTGAACAAGCTATGTCCCCAAGAAGCAAAGGATTCTCTTGAACTGCCTGCGCTGTCTCCACCTTCCAGGTATAGTCAGTTTATGCAGTGTTGGGGCTTTTGTATAAGCATTGTCAGCCCCCACCTGAGACACAGTCTCAACATGACCCCAACATCTTAAGGAATGTCTCTCTCTTCATATTAGGGTCTCTGAGGTATTTCTTCATATGATCCCTACGAGGCAGCGTCAGGCCTCCTTTCCCAGCCTCCCCTGAGCTCAGTCAACAGAACCTTCTCTCCACATACCTGAAATTTCAGATGAGAAGCAGTTGTTGTCTTAGTTAGGGTTATTATTACTGTGATGAAACACCATGAACAAAGCAACTTGGGGAGGAAAGGGTTTATCTGGCTTGTATTTCCATATAACTGTTCATCATCAAAGGACAGGAACTCAAACAGTGCAGGAACCTGGAGGTAGGAGCTGATGCAGAGGCCATGGAGGGATGCTGCTTCCTGGCTTGCTCCTCATGGCTGCCCAGGAATGGCTGCATGTACAACAGGACAGGCCCTCCCCATAACCACTAATTAAGAAAATGCACTATAGTGGAGACATTTTCTCAATGGAGATTCCCTCCTTTCAGATGACTTGGACACAAAACTAGCCAGGACAACAGAAGAAGTTGTGATGGATAAGCAACAGTCATTCAAAGAAAGCACATCCCAATTTTCCCAACCATTTGCCTGCCAATTCTCTTACCACCTGCTACATGCCATCCTGTCCACTCTTGCCTGATCCTTGCAGAGCCCACTGACCTTCAATGAATTATTTGTGTCCATAGTCACATGCCCCAGGCCCCAGCTACAACTCAACATGGCACTGCTTTGTGCTTGAGCACAATGGCAGGGGTGACTTTAGTTACTTGTACCTCGCAAAGGAGTCATCAGCTATTTAATGATAATCATCCTAACATTTTGATCCAAGACAGTCCACAGCAATGTAAGGGAAGCTCAGTGTGACTGGCCAGTGCTTTCCAAGAGCAAGGAACAGTTCTGATGACACCTCACTGGTTAGCCGCTGCCCATCTGGAGCAGTTAACACTTACGAACCTACTGTGTGTTAATTCATCTGGTCCACACCAGAGATATGAAAACTAAGACTCAGTTATTTGCCTGGCCCAAAGTTGATCTGCAACAAATAACCCAGCCAAGATCAGGGTTACCAGAGCATGTACTCTTAAAGCAAAGGCACTAAGCAATTTCTGTGCAGGTTGTCTTAGGGTTTCTACTGCTGTGAAAAGATACAATGACCATGGCAACTCTTATAAAGGAAAACATTTCCCTGGGGCTGGCTTACAGATTCAAAGTTTTCACCATTACCATCACGGTGAAAACATGGCAAGCAGCATGGCGGCAGGCAGGCATGGCAGCCACAGAATTTGGGAGTGCTATTTGTTTCTGGCAGATGAAGGCCAGAAACACTACTCACTGCCTTACAACGGGAAGCTCAGAGGCTCACTCACAACAGTGTCCAGGCTCAAGGGGCTACAGTGCTTCATTTTCTCCTGAGAGGATACATTCTAAGATATTCTGCTATCCCCCAAAACTTCAGACACTATCAAACCCTACACATGTTTTTTTATTCCCATGTTTGCTGTGTTATCATATAATGCTTAGTTTACAAATTAAGAAATTAATAATAATTACAAAATGGAATGATTATAATATTATACCATAATAAAACTTATTTAAAATGTATAATTTGTTTATCTCTGGAATTTCCCATTTAATATCTTTTGGATTTTTGCCTGTAACCCAAACCATGGAAAATAAAGCCAAGAAGGGGTCCAGGTAGAACTACTGCAGTGCCCAGTCAATAAACTTGCTTATGACTGGCATGGTCCAACAGAATGTTCTAGAAGATTATATTCTGTAGGCCTTTTGTCCAGAAGTGAAACCCATGAGTAATATGTGGATACAGAGCACTCGAACTGTGGTAATGTTAGTAGAATTTCCTCATTAGCTTTCATTTCAATAGCCATATGTAGCTAAGAGATACCATACTGTACCTTGCAATATACAAGTAAGGAGGCATTCTAAAACCAGGCATGATGGTGATTACCCTTAATCCTAGCACTTAGGTGGTGAATGCAAGGAGTCCAAGGCCACCCTCAACTACATAGTAAACTCAGGGCTGGTCACAGTGAGCCTGGGCTACCTGATTCAGTCTCAAGAAGCTACAATTCTGACCCTGCAGCCTCTGAGGAACTCTCCTTGCCATGTCCCTTGTGAAATCAGTACAGACACCACCAAGAAGGGCTGTAGGCTTGCTTTTCATGGATTTCCACCTACTGGGGCAGAAAAAGTACAATGACCACAGCCAAAGGGACAGCAGAGGGGAGTGGGCCTGGTGCAGTCACTTCCTTGCTTCTTCAGTCAYGCAACCTCTGCRTGCCACAAGCCATCCCTACCTGGACACATGTTCCCCCGGGGTCCTCACCTTCACAGACTCCAGCTCCATTCGAAGGCGGTTATTCTCGGACAACAGGTCCCGGTTCCTGGTTTCAATTTGCTGCAGCTGAGTCTCCAGTTCAGCTTCGTACTCCCGGCTTCCTTCCTGGAATTCTCGGAGTTCCTCCTGTGTATTCTCTGCCCTGTAGCAGCATTACAAATAAAGTAGGGTGTGTGGATCATGACTTTATTCAGCCACCATTATTCCCATTTTATGGAAAAGAGGACGGTATGTGAGAGCCAGCACTGAAGCACACAGCTATAATCTTAGCATTCAGGAGTCTGAGGCAGGAGGCTCAAGAATTCAAGACCAGCCTGAATTACAATGTTGAATCCATCTCCCCCCCCAACTCCCCACCTCTCTCTCTCTCTCTCTCTCTCTCTCTCTCATTCAGCACTTTTAGATCCGTGCACTAAAACACCAGTTTCAAATTTAAAATCTTTAAGAGGCTACTGTTTTTCAGTTTTATGTATACAAGTGTTTGACATGCATGCATGTATGTAGATCAAATGCAAGCCTAATGCCCAAGGAGGTCAGAAAAAGGTAYTGGATCTTCCGGAACTAGAGTTAAGGATGGTTGTGAGTCACCATGTGGCTGCTGGGAACTGACCCTGGATCCTCTACAAAAGCAAGTGCTCTTAACCTTGAGCCATCTCTCCAGCAACAGCCTATTTTGATAGGCACAGGTAAATCTTCCTCCCCATAGAAGACCTRACAGAGATAAAGACCCATCTAGAACATGTTAGAATAGTTAGGTGACTCTGTGAGTCTGTAGTTCAAATCCTAACTCTACCTCTCCCAGCTGCTGCCTTAGGCAGAGTTCCCAATTGCTCAGGGCCTCTGCAGACAAAGGTGATCTAGTTTCTTCATCTCACGGTATGGCTGCAAGCGTGGCGCCTACCACACCCAGGGAAACAGGGAGGGAAGCCACAGGACTGACCTCTGCTTGTAGGTCATGGCCAGGTCTCTCCAATAGTTTGTTTCTTCCTCCTCTGATCCAAAAGTCTTTCCAGAGTCCTCCATGGTAAAAAGGACAAGAGCTCACTCTTCCTGTGGCATGATGTCTAGGAGAAAAGTTTTAAAATTATAAGTGACTTTTCTGGGTAACAGCTGATCTTTAATTTAAAAATCCAACAACAAAGCAAAACATAATAAAAAACAACCCAAAAGCCTAAACTCCATGCTATATCAAATAAAAAAGATGCTTCCTCTAAAACCCAAACTAAATCCAAATAAAAAGTAGCCTACCACAAGCATTTAGCACCTAGCCATTAGATCCAAATAAGATATCTTCTAGATCCCTGGCTCCTCTGGGGGGGGGGGGGGACTTGTGTCCGAAGGAGACAAAGTTACATGTAAATTACTGAGCACAGGGACAGAACCCTGGATGAGATGCTGACCCACAACAAATGGCTAGATGTGTAGTGTATCTGTTGGTAAGTTTGGACATGGATGCACCCCTGAAAAGTGGCACTGTGATAAAGATTCCCAAAACTCAACCTGGAAGTCAAGGTGGGCTTCCTAGGAAGGTGGCATGTAAAACAGGAAAGAGTTGGGCATAGTGTCTCTGGCATCCCAACACTCAGAAAGCTGAGGTCAAAAGGTCACAAGTTCAAGACCAGTCTGGGACCCTGTCTCAAAGAAAAGCAGACTAGGAAAGCAGATGGATGAGAAAGGGGGACACCAGACCCACAGACAGCAGAGCAGTAGCCAGGCTCATGTGGGAGCTGAAAAGCCAAGACTGAGAGCGGAGGAGGGAAAGCATAGAGACTGAACTCCAAGGCTAAATCACAGGAGCCTTTCAAACATATTAACAAACTTACTGCCAAACTGTACAGTGGCAGACACTTGGGAAGCTGAGGTAGGAGGATGTAAGATCCTTMRCTAACCTGGGCCACAGAGAAAGACACTGGAAAGACAGAAGGACAGAAGGAGAAAAGAAGGAATGCTTGGTTGCCACGAGGAGCCCCTGGGGCACTCAGAAGCTCATCCTGGTGGTGTGGCTGGCTGGGGAAGGCCAAGGAGTAAAATAGATCTTCTGTAGCAATCCAGGAAAAGAAAGGAAGGTAGATAAAAGTAATAGTCAGAACAAAGGAAGTAAACAGAGTCCAAGGATACTTAGAAAACAACAGGAGCCTGGTGTAGGGTGCCGTTTGGGAAATGGAGAAAAGAGGTCTGTAGCCCAAGTCTAGGAATTTGAAACCGAAATGAGCAACACAGGGGCTGAGAATGGCCAAAGTGTATAAAACCCAAGTGGAGAGTGACCAAGACACCAGATTGTCAACCTTCCCAGGTGTCCACATGCGCATAAACACAAAAATCACTCTTCAAGACAAAACCAACACTACTTTTTGGCAGTAAAAACATCACTACAAGATAAGAGACAGAGGCAGGATCCTCCGAAGCTCTTGAGCCAGCTAGCTTGGTATACAAGCTACAAACAAGAGACCTACTATTTCTTTCCCTAATTCAGAGATGTCATCTTGTCATCCCACCCATGGCTGATCAAGGCAGGAACCTGAAGTGACTGAAAGGGGAGATTTATAAACACTCCCTCCATGTATTGCTCACTGATTCTTCCATCTTCCTGTAATAGTCCCCCAATGTTCCTTTATGAGAAACCCCATTCTCATTCTATTTGGTTCGCCTCTACTTCTATAATTGGCTCAGCTGGGTCTAACTTACGCCGAGACACGGGCTCAGGAGCTGAACCCAGCCCAAGCTGAGCCCATGCAAGTATGGGGCTAGCCTACAATACACCAGTGGCTAGGTGAGCCTCTGTGAGTCTAGACCTAGGCCTTCTGCACAGCTACTGAGAGAAACACACAAGGAATAGCCTGTCTGAGAAACGATCCAATGGGAAAAGGTTGCTGGTGGACCTAGAGAGGTGGGATCCTGTCAAAATCATCACCAGGGCAGCTAAAACTCACYGAAGCTTATAGGAGAGACTCCACTCCGTTGGTACTGGATACAGTACCCATAGCTAGTACTGCTGCCAGAGGAGTTTTAGAAAGGGGCTTCCCAGGCCGGGGACACAGGTAACTAACTGGGTGAACGCGTGCTGAGCAAGTGTGGCAAGCTGAGCTCAGCGCCCCAGCACTGAGGGGGGCGTCAGATGTGGCAGCACGCCTGTAATTCCAGGGCAGAGGCAGGATCCACACACATGAACATGAATCCATTCAGTGCAGAGGAAGGACGAGGCAGAGGGAAACAGGAGATGGAGGACAGAGAGGTTTTTGAGACAGGATCTTACTATGTAGCCCCAGCTGGCCTGGAACTCATTATGTATCTTAGGCTGACTTTGAACTTATGATCCTTTTGCTTCAAGCTCCTAAGTGCTAGAACTGTAGGCATATGCCACAGTGCTAAGCAGAAAAAAAAAAGAAAAAAAAAGAAAAAAAATTTCTCAAATCATTATTATCTTTATCTTGCCTAATGAAGTTTAAAACTTGATCTTCAGGAAAGAAACTGATGGAAGTTGTGTGTGGGGGTTACAGGGGAGGTGTTTATCTTGGTTGGGTTTTACTGCTGTGAACAGACACCATGACCAAGGCAACTTATAAGGACATTTCATTGTGGCTGGCTTACAGCTTCAGAGGTTCAGTCCATTATCGTCAAGGTGGGAACATGGCAGTGTCCAGGCCAGCATGGTGCAGGAGGAGCTGAGAGTTCTCCATCTTCATCTGAAGGCTGCTGGTGGAATACTCACTTCCAGGCAGCTAG
>BDUI01000148.1:282496-293650 GCA_002335545.1 Apodemus speciosus
CCCCTCCCATTGGACACACATAGCCATAGCTGGGGCATGGCTATGACTGGGCAGGTTTGGACTTCTTTGTCCTTTTGTGTGTTAGAAGAAATATAGAACACATAGTTTTTAATGATATCACCCCAGAGAAAATAAAACGAGCCATGAGATGTGACTGTCAGAGGGACTTATTTAGAGCTGTATGCAGAAATACAGAAAGTCTAGAGCAGTGGTTCTCAGCCTTACTAAGGCTGACCTTTTAATACACTTCCTCATGTTGTGGGAACCCCAACCATAAAATCATTTTATTGCTACTTTGTAACTAATTTTGCTACTGTTAAGAGTTGTAATCTATAAGTATCTGATATATATGACATCTGATAGGACACGCCTCTGAAAGAATTGTTTGACTACCAAAAGGGTCTTGACCCACAGGTTCACATCTACTTGTCTAAAATAATGTTGGCTACATCTCAATGTACCCARCTCAGTATTTAGGTGCAGCTTGCTTTGGGGAAAAAAACGAACACCTTTTATAAACCTGGTAGTTTGCAGAGTTGTAAAAACTCTCTGAGTCTACCTCTGAGAGTGGTATGTGCCAGAACAAAAAGGCAGACTAGCCAGGATAGCTTCTTTGAAGATCACTTTCATTCTGGTCACTTGCAGTATCTCATTCAGACAAGTTACCTTGTTCAGGCCCTGACCGTTCACTTTAACTTTTGTAGTTGACARGGTCTAGATAGATACTGGTAGTACTGTTTTATTTTGTCCTGTTGTAGGTGAAGAGTGTTGAGCTCAGTCACCATACTGATTACCAGCTCAAGGCCATTGTACAGATGAGAAACCTGCATGAAGCAATTTGTGCAGTGAACAGCCTCCACAGGCACAAAATTGGCAGCAAGAAGATATTGGTCTCACTCTCCACAGGAGCTGCCAACAAGTCACTCTCTTTACTAAGGTAAAAAACATCCTAGCCATGCACTTCAGAATAACCACTTGACCCACAGATGGTTTGGAAATAATAATAATTGATTTCATCACATTCCCATTCCTCTGCATGCAATAATGGTTATTGTGAATCGATAGGGTTTGAAATCTTCCCTCTGGCTCTTGTTCAAGTCATTAAGCAAAAACCAAACACAGCTTGAACTTGGCAGGCCCTTGGGAGTGAAATAGCATGCTGCATACCCAGAACAGGTTCTAAGATTAGCAGACCTCTACAGTAAAGCACAGAATCCTGAAAAGTGGGCACTCCTGCCTCAGAATCCTAGTGCAGTGTCCTTCTGCTGACTGAGTCAGTGTAGGCTCTTGTGACTCTTTTTGGTTTTTTGAGACAGGGTTTCTCTGTGTAGTTCTGGCTGTCCTGGAACTCACTCTGTAGACCAGGCTGGCCTCGAACTCAGAAATCCGACTGCCTCTGCCTCCCAAGTGCTGGGATTAAAGGCGTGCACTACCACGCCTGGCTCTTGTGACTCTTAATAGGTCCTCATGCTGCTGTGGGGAGCTAGTGAAATAAGATTCACTCTGTTTTGGAATATCAGGAATCTTCTCTGATTTGTACTTGGCCAGTATTTAAGGTTGTGGGTGGGTTTTGTTTGTTTGTTTGTTTGTTTGTTTGTTTGTTGTGTTTCTTAGAATGAAAATAATACTCAGGTTTTTGCAGTGTTTGGAGAAAATGGAGAAAAACTGCTAATTCTGTGGCTCCAGGCTAATCACCCTTCTGGGTGAGCTTTGCTCGTCTGTCTTTGAGTACTTTTAGTACCTTTATAAAGGGTGATGTAGATGATAACTGTATGCGGTTACATGCCCACTCGCATGCAGAAATTCCAGTCCCACCATCTAACACATAAGCTGCACATGGCAAGAGATAATTCAAGCTATTCTGCCTTCACTCTGAGCTAAAACCCAGTGTATCTCCCCCATCCCCCTGTCCTGAGAACAGCCTGATTTTCTGCTACACAAATGTGTGACATGGTGTTCCTGAGTCCTAGGGAATTTCAGGGAATGAATTGATCAGTTTTCATGGCTAGTCCCAAAAGTCCTTTTGATTTTCCTTTTAACTTTTCTGAAAAGTAGACTGTAACATTTCAGAAACTAGTAAGTTTACTTTGCTTGACATTGTGYTAATTTTATGAATCTTTAAAAAATATACTTTGTGGGCATGGTTTGTTCTCTAACTCATGGCTTTTGTCCCACAGTACAGARACAATATCTATTCTTCAGGATGCCCCTGCCTGTTGTTTGCCTCTCTTTAAATTTATAGACATCTATGAAAAGAAGTAAGTTCCATTYATTGTTCTGTTGATGCATTCATGATTGGTGACTTTTATAAAAGCTGCCATGCTCACCCTTAAGGAACCAGGGAAGACAAACAAAGTACATTGTGCTATTTAGACTGGACATTTGAATCTAACTTTTTTTTTTAAACAACTTTATTTTTAGCAAATTTAGACTTAAATTCCCATCATAGTTAGGGTTTTGTTGCTATGAGGAGACAGCATGACAATGGCAGATCTTCTAAAGGAAAACATTGAATTGGGTCTGGCTTACAGTTTCGGAGGTTTAGTCTGTTGCCATCATGGTTGCATGCAGGCAGACATGGTGCCAAAGAGGTAGCTGAGAGCTCTACCTCTGAATCCCTGGACAGCAGGAAGAGAGACTCTGGGCCTGGCTTGAGACTCTACCCTTAGCTGACATACTTTTTTCTGCCAAAGTCACACCTATTCCAGCGAGGACATATATGGGGGCCATTTTCATTCAAATAACTGCATTCTACTCCCTGGCCCCCATAGACTTATAGCCATATCGTAATGCAAAATGCATTTACTCCGTCAAAAGTCCCCAAAGTCTATCACAGTCTCAACACTCCAGTGTTCAAAGTCTCTGTTACTCATGGCAGTCTTTTTTAACTGTAATCTGGAAAATCAAATTAAAAGGCAGAGCACATACTTCTAACATACAATGGCACAGACTATACCTTACATTCCAAAAGGGAGGAATAGGATATAATGGGGAAATACTGCACCAACGCAAGACTGAAAACCAGCCGGGCAAACTCCAAAGTCTGCATGTCTCATGTCAAATGCTCTTTAGATCTCCGACTTCTCTCAGCTTTGTTGACTGCAACACACTTCTTTCTCTTGGACTGGTTCCACTCCCTGTTACAGGTTTCCTCAGAAAGTATCACATGGCTCTGGCATCTCCAATATTTTGGGGTCTCTAGCATTCTAAGTGTCACCACAGCTTCACACAGTGGCATTTTTATGCCTTTATACAGAGACACTCGTGACATATGATTGGCTTTAGTTGTGTTCCTTAGTTTTAGTAAAACTGATTCCAGTAACTTTCTTCTATCCTTGAGTCTAAGCCAGAACAATGTGTCCAGAAGCTGCTAAATCCTGCTGCTTCCTGGAGCTAGAACATGGTCCTCTTATTCAATTATATCTTCACCAGCTTTATGTTTTCATTGGTTTTTCTCTCTCTGCCTAAGTTTAGCTGTCCTGGAACTCGCTCTGTAGACCAGGCTAACCTCAAACTCAAAGATCACCCAGCCTCTGCCTTCTGAGTGCTTGGTTTAAAAGTGTGCACTACCATGCCTGGCCATACACTCTTCTTCAATTCTTTTTCATAAAGTGGTCTTGCCTTGAGGTCACCACTCCCTTAATTCCGCTTAGCAACTTCTGTCTTAGGGTTTCTATTGCGGTGAAGAGACACTATGACAACAGTAGCTCTTAAAAAGGAAAACATTTAATAGGAACTCGTTTAATCTACTATTGTCATTGTGGGAAACATGGCACTGGGAAAGGAGCTTGAGAGTTGTACATCCAGATCCAGAGGCAACAAGGAGACAGACAAAGACACACACACACACACACACACACACACACACACACACACCCTGGCTTAAGCATCTGAAACCTCAAAGCCTACCCCTTGTGACTTACTAACTCTCGCAAGGCTACGCCTCCTACAAGGTCACATTTCCTAATAGTACCACTTCAAAAGAGCTTATGGGAACCATTTTTATTCAAACCGTCATAGCTTCTAAAGCTAAGTCTTTTTTTATTTTGTTTTGCATACTAGTTTGTTACTCTTCCAGTGGCATTTGTGAGCTTGCTCTATACTTTAGACAGGAATTAGGATCCTCAGTGTCCAGTGTAAAGTAGATGCATAGCAGGTATTAGTGAAATGAAAGGCCAAGGCACTGCAGAAAATGTAGATTTGCGTTTGTGTCTGTGCCCAAAGAGTTTCTTAGAAGGAGAGAGAAAGATCTCACAAAATCTTCTGTGAGTCAAAGAGAAATGTCAATGAAAAGGAGGTACAGGGAAGAGAGTGCTTCAGAGGTCCAGACAGCAAGAGGGGTATGAGCTGAGGCACGAGGGGAGGAGAGAGGTGTGGGAGAGCTGTTCTCAAGGACAGGAAGAAAAGAGGCAAAGGTCTACACCAGTCCCACTGTTGTGCTGATGTAATTGGAGTACAAAGAACTATGTGCCATAGAAATTTTAAGCCTCTCTGAGGCCTGGTAGCCAGCTTTTGGGAGTGGAGGTCAGAGGAGACATATTCAGCTGTGATTTGAGATGGCTGTCTCAAAAATTAAATAAATGGATGGATGGATGGTGGATGGGCTAAAGCAGAAGTTCTCAACCTTTGGGGGTTGAATGATCCTTTCACAGGGGTAACATACCAGATATCCTGCATATCAGATATTTACATTGYAATTCATAACAGTAGCAAAATTGCAGTTATGAAGTAGCAACAAAAATAATTTTATGGGTCAGAGTCACTACAACATGAGGARCTGTATTAAAGAGTCACAGCATTAGGAAGGTTGAGAACCACTGGACTGAGAGATGGTTCAACAGTTGGGAGGAACATTGGCTGCTCTTACAGTAGACCCAGATTCAATTCCCAGCTCACACCTACTTATAACTATCTCTAGTCGATCTGATTCCCTTTTCTGACCTCTTAAGGGCACTGTACATATGTGGTACACAGACATACATGTAAGGCAAAGCATGTATACACATCAAAGAACAATATTATTATTATTATTATTATTATTNCTGTATTAAAGAGTCACAGCATTAGGAAGGTTGAGAACCACTGGACTGAGAGATGGTTCAACAGTTGGGAGGAACATTGGCTGCTCTTACAGTAGACCCAGATTCAATTCCCAGCTCACACCTACTTATAACTATCTCTAGTCGATCTGATTCCCTTTTCTGACCTCTTAAGGGCACTGTACATATGTGGTACACAGACATACATGTAAGGCAAAGCATGTATACACATCAAAGAACAATATTATTATTATTATTATTATTATTGTTATTATTATTATTATTATTGTTTTTTGAGATAGGGTTTCTCTGTAAAGTCCTGGCTGTCCTGGAACTCACTCTGTAGACCAGGCTGGCCTTGAACTCAGAAATCCACCTGCCTCTGACTCCCAAGCGCTGGGATTAAAAGCGTGTGCCACCACTACCCAGCCAAAGAACAATTTTTAAAAGATAGTTCTTTTTTTTTTTTTTTTAAGGGACTGGTGTTGGGTAAGAAGCAAGATGGCAGGGTTAAACATGTAGGACATGTTTAACAGGAAGCAGTTTGTTGAGTAGAAGATTGTTGTGTCTTGGTTTTGGACATAAAAGTTCTAGGGCATCTTGGAGTCTCAATATAGAGAGATTTGGAGTGCTATTTTGGAGGCTCTGTGTGAGAGATGTTGGCTCTGAAAGTAATAGCTGCTATTTCATGAAGAGGCATTATTTATGATGGGCAGGGAAGCAGATAGATCCAGAATAGGTGGAAGGGAGAGCTGAATGGAAGGCCAAGGAATCAAGCAAGGTCCCAGAGGGTAAGGGTAAGTAAGGAAAGTATGTGGAAAGAGAACATGCCAGACATTGGGGAATCTCAGGAGGTGAGGTCTGAGGATGACTGACTTAGAGCCTGAATGGATGTCAATCCTGAGAGGTTGGCTATTTTCAATCTAAAGGAGACGGGCGTTTAGGACCAAGAATGAGAACATAGAGAGAATGCATATCTCCCCGTGTGGGGAGTCTCCGGGCCTGGTTTTGGTAGGAAGAAGCTTGATGGATATAGGGCATTGGGACTAGAACCTGGGCAGGTAAGGAGGAAGTACTAATATCTAGGCCTAATCACACTTGTTCCTCATTTAGCAGGTGTGATACAAGTTATCACAACATTTTTTTTTCTTTTCTTTTTTTTTTTTTATTTTTTATATTCTTTGTTTACATCCCAAATGATTTCCCCTTTCCCGGTTCCCCCCTCCCCATAAGTCCCATAAGCCCTCTTCCCTCCACCAGTTCCCCAATCAACCCCCTCCCACTTMTTTGTCCTTTATCACAGCATTTAAAGACAGCAAAATTAAGACTCAACTTGGTTGTGTATCTTAACTAAGTTTATAAAAGGCTGAAGTAGAGTCTGCATATGAACTCAAATCTGTCTGCATCCAGAGCCTGGGCCATTATGCTGCAGCTATAGCAGGCCCAGGTCAGGGTTGAGTCCAGGTACAGAGCACAGTGGTCCAAAGTTGGAAGTGGGTGTGGTGTGAACAGCTCTCTAAAGGTGTGCACTTTAGAGGGCAGTGGTTGGATATGACACATGTTAAGAGCACTCCCATCTTAGATACTGGGGACACTGGCGTGGGAAGRCTCTACAAAATGGTAGTACTGTTGTAGCCAGTAGGGAGCTCAGTCAGTAGTTTCATTTTGCTCTTGGAGAAATGGGAAAGCCATTCTGTGTTGTTTTATTAAACAAGTCAGGTATTTCTACATAATCAAAGAAAAACATTCTAAACCAACATCTCTTCCTGTTCTTAGGTATGGACACAAGTTAAATGTGTCTGATTTATATAAATTAACAGACACGATTGCAATCCGTGAGCAGGGAAATGGGCGGTTGGTGTGTCTCTTACCGAGTAACCAGGCCCGCCAGAGCCCCCTGGGCTCTTCCCAGTCCCATGATGGTTCCTCCACAAACTGCAGCCCGGTTCTGTGTGAAGAGCTGGAGTATCACGAACC
This sequence comes from Apodemus speciosus, assembly GCA_002335545.1. Classification (NCBI taxonomy): domain Eukaryota; kingdom Metazoa; phylum Chordata; class Mammalia; order Rodentia; family Muridae; genus Apodemus; species Apodemus speciosus. The sequence goes on from BDUI01000148.1 coordinate 289,513, forward strand.
TGTCTGCAAGCAGCACTGCTCTAACGAGGACTTCAGGTACATCTGTGCCTCCAAAAAGTATGAGAGGGACTGTTCCTACTCCTGAGAAGCCAGCTCACTGTCTGCTGTCTTTCCTGCAGTGAACTTGTATTTGATCCAGACTCTTACAAGATTCCTTTTGTGGTTCTCTCTTTGAAAGTGTTCGCACCTCAAGTTCATAGTCTTCTGCAGACCCACGAGGGCACTGTGCCTTTGCTAAGGTGAGCCATGTGAGCCTTGGGAGTAGAGTGCTTGCAGGGTCATCCTGAGGCTGCCTACTGATGGAAGCAAGGGTTCGGAGGAGGGCTCTGTCCTAGGGTGAAAGCTTTGAGAAGTGGATCGTGCACTTAGTATTTCAACAAGAAACTGGGTTTATGTTGAATTTCACAAATAAAAGTGAGAATAGTTTCTTCATTGCAGGAAAGACATGCTTCCAATTCGAAAGCTGCACAAGTGCCATGAGTGCATCATTTCACCTGTGTTCAGGTGCCAAGGCCATAAAGGAGTTCAATCATTAGAGTACATTGAACCACTCTGGGCTGCAGACAAAAGCCAGCTCGAGACTTGGTGGCCTTGACAACCCACAGYGCTTTATCTAACTCCCTACTGGACACTGCCCAGGAATTTTTACAGCTGTTATAATGTGTCACAGAGGCAGTACTCCAGCAGCTACTTCTCACCAGATACATTGGTTAAAACCTGCTTGTTCTGCCTGCACTGCCCTTTTCCTTTTTCTCACTTAACCTCTCGTCCCTTCAGCTTTCCAGATTGCTATGCTGCGGAGTTTGGTGACCTAGATATTACGCAAGACAGCCACAAGGGTGTCCCCTTAGAGCACTTCATCACCTGCATTCCAGGAGTGAACATTGCCACTGCTCAGAATGGCGTCAAAGTAGTGAAGTGGATTCACAACAAGCCCCCACCTCCCAACACTGGTAGGTGGGCCAGTGTCAGGGACTGAGCACCTGTCTACAGGGAGGACAGAAGAAGCTGTGGATTTGATTTTAAAAGCAGCACCATTTTCACCAGAGTGTCTACTCCAATCTTAAAATTTAGTAGGACCTGACTTCTGAAGATACCAAAATTGGGCCAGCAAGATGGCTCAGAGAGTAAAGGCACCCACTATAAAGCCTAAAATCCTGAGTTTGAATACCAGGATCCACATGGTGGAAGGAGAGAACCAGTGTGTTCTCTCTCTCTCTCTCTCTCTCTCTCTCTCTCTCTCTCTCTCTCTCTCTNTTCTCTCTCTCTCTCTCTCTCTCTCTCTCTCTCTCTCTCTCTTCCTCTCCCTCTTCCTTTGGCCCTAATGTGTCTTCCTTCTTAGGCTCGCACTGCTGTTTTAAGGTAGAAGTGTAACTGGAAGCCTGGCCTGAGTCAGCAACTCTGGGGAGCCCTGGGCAGAAGCTCCTTCCTAGACCATGTCCTCCTCTCCCTCAACCATGTCCTCTCCTTTAGTCTGAGGCTGCACAGGGCCATGGGAAACTCCTAATCTCTCTCTTGTGCTGAATCCACAAACCCCTTCTACTTCTCTATAAAGATTTTTGATTTATTTTATTTTATTTTAGATTTTGTTTTCTTAGTTTTTTTATTATCATCTTTGTTACCATTATTATCAGAGATAGTGTCTTACTTTTATAACCAAGGCTTGTCCTAAATTCATAATTCTCTTGCTTCAGCCCCCTCTGCTCCAACATTGAAATTAATTTAAGGACATTTGCCACTATACCAGCTCTACATAGGCTTTTTTTWAAAATAATTTATTTGTATTTTATTTTCATTGGTGTTTTGCTTGCATGTGTGTCTATGTGAGGGTGTTAGAAGCTCTGAAACTGGAGTTACAGATAGTTGTGAGCTGTCATGTGGGTACTGAGAATTGAACCTGGGTCCTCTGAAAGAGCAGCCTGTGCTCTTAACTTCTGAGCCATCTCTACAACACCTTTTTTTAGATAAGCTTTTTTTTCTGGTATAAGCACTTTTTAAAAACCTGATGCTGCAGACCTGTTTGTTAGAGCATTTAAGAGACAGACAGGAATATTGCTGTGAATGTGGTCTTCATAGGATGGTCCAGTCCTGCTTGGGCTATAATGAGGTAGGTGGATAGATCTGGTTCTGCCTCAGTTTCCCATCCTGTTCAAATTACTGTTTCCCATAGCTTTCTGGGTAAAATTTCAGCTCCACTATTGATTAATTCCATTCTCATGGGCCACCTTGCCTATCTCTATTGTGTCTGGAAGAAATATGGTAAGTTACAAATGGATCTTTGAGGTATAGCCAGGGTAGTCTGGAAAGTCCTTGTTCATCTTCACTTCTACCATAACCCTAGAGTGCTCTGTGGGGATGTTTTTGTTTTGTTTTGTTTTTTGAGAATTAGGGCAAATGGTCTGCCTCCCTCCCTGTAGGAGGGTCTGGTCATGTGGTTCTGGGGTGCCTGTGTGTAGAAGCTGAAACCTGAAACAGTGCTTGCTGCTTAGCGATCCTGAGCTAAGAACACACAATAGCCTTTGAGCCAGTGAGATCATGCCTAAGGCCTCATGGTTTTTTGTTTTGTTTTTCTTTTCTAGACCCTTGGCTTCTTCGTTCTAAAAGTCCTGTGAGAAATCCTCAGCTGATTCAGTTCAGCAGAGAAGTCATTGATTTACTGAAGAACCAGCCATCTTGTATACTACCAATCAGCAATTTCATCCCTTCATACCATCACCATTTTGGAAAGCAGTGTCGGGTTTCAGACTATGGCTATTCCAAGCTGATTGAACTACTAGAAGCTGTGCCTCACGTGTTGCAGGTAAAGGATACAAGGGGTTACTTGTTTAAAGAAACAAGTGTTCTTCCATGACTTCAGCTGCCACAAACAGAGACTCAGACAAAATAGTTCTCATTTCTCAGAAAGCCATTCTAAGCTAAACATCCTGTAAGAGCTTGCTTCAAAATGCAGGAGCCCTCTCAAGTTTTCAAGAAACTACAAATTTCCTGTCTAAAAGAATTCCTTAGAGGCCTGTGGGCATTTCCTTCTAGTCTCTAGGGGCTGACACTGCTTTCCAGCAGTGTTCTCTAGGAAGCTCATTATCGCAAGGGGCTGCTGGGAGCATAATGYACTTACAAGTTGGTACCTACAAGTTGGTACCTACAGGGAGTTAAGTGTTCCTCTACTTTAGTCACTGGGTTAGGGTTTATTGGATCCTGTCTAGACTGCCTATAACTTCCCTGAAGACAGTGTTTTAATAATTTCCTACTTGCTAAAAAGGCCTGAAAAACTTCATCTGTCTTTTAGAGRTGATATTAGTCATCCAAACTGAACATGTGCACGTCCTCTTTGTACTCATGATCTTTTGAGACAATGGTACTTTGAAAACAAATGATCTTGGCCCCAGACAGTTCTTTTTAACTGTACAGACTGAATTGTTTTCTATTTCAAATGACAGGCATTATATTTGAGGGAGATAGGTTGAGAGTAACAAGAGCAAGAAAGACAGAGACAAGGTTGACACAACATATCTTTTTGAGTTCTTCTTAGTATAAGTAATTAGAACATTTCATTTTCAGATTCTTGGAATGGGCTCCAAGCGTCTGTTGACCCTCACTCATAGGGCCCAGGTGAAGCGCTTTACTCAGGATTTACTAAAACTTCTCAAGTCCCAGGCCAGCAAGCAGGTCATTGTGAGAGATTTCTCACAGGCTTATCATTGGTAAGTTGATGAGAAGCTTTAAAACAAAACAAAACAAAAAAAAGGTCTTTTGTAAAGCATGTTACTGTGGCAATGATTTTATTCATTCTTTGCCTATTTTCCATATTAAAACATAGGTGTTTCTCAAAGGACTGGGATGTCACGGAATATGGTGTTTGTGACTTGATTGATATAATATCAGAGATCCCAGATACAACTATTTGCTTGTCTCAACAAGATGACGACATGGTCATTTGTATCCGAAAAAGAGGTATATATTGTCTATTTCAGTGATGCTGTTGTTTGTACTTTTGAGGCCTGACTTCAGTGTGTAGCCCAGGCTTGCAGTAGCACTCTGACCTCATCTCCTAAGTGCTGGGATTGTGGGCATGACCCTAGTCAGTGTTTACTTTTAAATGGAATAGTTATTTTAATTGTGTGTGGGAGGGTGCACTTTT
>BDUI01000148.1:311523-322065 GCA_002335545.1 Apodemus speciosus
AGAAATCAAGTCCTTCTTGATTTTGTCCCCCGCCCCCCCAAGACAGGGTTTCTCTGTGTAGCCCTGGCTGTCCTGGAACTCACTCTGTAGACCAGGCTGCCCTTGAACTCAGAAATCCACCTGCCTCTGCCTCCCAAGTGCTGGGATTAAAGGCGTGCCACCACTGCCTGGCTCCTTCTTGATTTCTAAATGATATTCTAAGTAGTTATTATGCTGAGCTTTGTCCCTGCTCCCAAGTCTGACACTTTAACAACTGTTAATTACGTTCTACCAGAACTTGATGCAAGTTCTGAGCATCAAGATAAAGAACTTGGGACTAGTGAGATGGCTTAGTGGGTAAGAGCACTGACTGCTCTTCCGAAAAGGTCCTGAGTTCAAATCCCAGCAACCACATGGTGACTCACAACTATCCATAATGAGATCTGACGCTATCTTCCAGTGTCTGAAGACAGCTACAGTGTAATCACATATAGTAATCTTAAAAAAAAAAAAGATARCTTGCCATGGCTTGGTGACACTAGTAGTCCTGCCCCCTCTTCTGGTAATGTCAGCACATCTGCTACTTGAAAGTGCTGCTTATGTTTTGTCAACCCTTGGTATAGAACATTGTAAAACAGATGTACAAAGCAAATATTTGTTTAATGATAAATGGTAAGAAAATTTGTTTTTAAATGACTGATTGGTATGCATGTTGTTTACCATTTACAAAATGATGTTTTGTTTTGCATGTTGAGATGGATGTGCTTRCTTGTTTTCATGTGAAAGAATCTTGGCTGGACATTGAAACTATAAGATCTAAAGCATCTTCAGTGTTTTTCAGAGTTGAATAATAGCAGAAAACTGGCAGGAGCAGGAAAACACAGCTATTACTAGCATACTTCAGATGCAGACCTCTTAGGCAGCACTTGTTGGAGCTGCGAGGATGACAGTGCACGTGGCACTGAGTTTGTGATGCTGTGTGGAGAAGTGCTACTGCAAACACAGTGGATTCATTATCAGTTGGGCTTTTGAAGTCATTTTTGATGGTTGGGATTCTGGACGAGCAGCTAGTGCTCCTAACTACTGAGCCATTTCTCCAACCCTYGGAAACATTTTTATACTACCAGTTTTTTGCAATTTTCACATGCAGTTTCAAAAACTGGGTACCAGAAGACACAGGGGATTTGTGTATGTGTTTTCAGGATGACCACTATTGTTCTGCCTCACATAATCTCTGGGAGATGAAGTTCAGTACCCACAGTCAGTATGTGTGTATGTCTGTCTGGCTTGCCTCACCTTTCCTGTCTGCTTGCTTTGGGATTACAGATTCCCTACTTTTCTTCCCTGCTCATACAGTTTCTTCAAGCTTCAACAGTGTTACACCTGCAGAGAAATCAAAATTACCCTGGGTTGTTGAGCCTTGCCATGAGCCTCTCCTCCAGCTCTGGGAGACCATTCTGTGAGCCCTTTTTAGAGTTTTTAGAAGCCAAGGTGATTTTGAGACCTTCTGAGTGTTCGTGGCAGGAGGCCCTCACTTCAAAGTGGACAGGGCCAGTCTCTCARKAAGTTCCTAATCTTCCTCTTTCTTCTGGACCAGGTTTTTACGAATGATAAGGCAGAAGAGTATGTGAAGCTCACAAGCCTATACTTGTTTGCAAAGAATGTGAGGTCTTTGCTTCATACCTATCACTACCAGCAGATTTTCCTTCATGAATTTTCCATGGCTTATACCAAATATGTTGGAGAAACACTACAGCCCAAAACTTATGGCTACAGTAGTGTGGAGGAGCTGCTGGGAGCCATCCCACAGGTAGGTGTTTTCCTCAGCTTCTGGGAAAGTGTCTTCCTGAAGAGCCATTGCTGATTCCTGATCAGAGATGTAAGGTGTCACCTGAGTGCTGCCAGATAAGATGAATGATTTTAGTGTTTCTCAGTAACTTTTATAAACTGTTATTCCCGTGTGCCAAATAAATTAGTTTCATGCCTTCCTTGTAGGAATGTGCTTAGTGGTCACCTAACCAGACAGGACACCTAAGCATATGCCCTGAGTGGAATGTGGCCAGAGCTGCATAGCTGTGACCCCTGTGCTCAGTGGGCATAGAGAATGTCCAGGCAATGCCCACTTCCTGACCATAGCAGTCCTGGAGGGGCAGCATCACAGATGTCTGTGGGTTACTATATAGCAGAGAGGCATAGGCTGTCATGACAGGTGATGTGGCATGCACGATGGAGAATAGCCAGCAGCCGTGAGAGGCAATGGAACTGTTCTGGGAGATCACTGCCAAGAGAATAAARGTGAAAAGGCAAGTGCTAGAGCCCTAGAGTGGGAGTTGTCCCAAGGTCCTTGCTCCTCCAGGCATGAGCTTCCCTGTACTGAGGRGAAGGCAGAGGAATCCAGATTTACCTTTGGAAAGCATTACTGCTGTCCACAGAAGAACGGAGGGAAAGTGGAGTGGGGAAAGAAGCTAATGCAGGATCCAGAAGGTRTTGGCAAAGGAGTTGAGCTGGGTTAAATTCTAAAACCTTCTGAAGGCAACGTGACATCACACTGGACAGCCCACACTGACCTCCTGTGGTGGTTTGCAGTCAAAACACTTTTTCACTATAAAAAAGGAAACACTCACTTAAAGTGCCTTCAAGCTAGATGTATACAATGTTTATGAGATACAGTTGAATTCTAGTTTAAGTGCTTCCAGACCCCCAAGGTAGTACCTCACTAGGTATAGGCAGATATGGCCAAATCCAAAATCCTCTTGAGTCCAAGCATTTGAAACAGAAGGTGCTCAGCCTCTGGTGAGATAGTGGAAGAATACCTGGGAGGCAAGGCCTACTTCCGTCCTGGCTGCTGAAGGAGTGGGGTGTTGCTTTAGAAGCTGAAGAGAAAGCATAGCCAAGCTGTTGGCATTATTGAGTTCTGCCTCTGGTATGTGAGAAGCAGGCACTCTCCTGAATGTTAGGGTGCTTTCCCCTCCTTTTCCACTGCTTAACCAGGAGTCTGTCTTGTGTGCAGGTGGTCTGGATAAAAGGACATGGTCATAAGAGAATTGTAGTGTTAAAAAATGACATGAAAAGTAAGTAAGCTCTTATCCCCTCCCCTGACTCTCTTGTGATTCTCTTACTGACCTTTCTCTCTAACGGGCACTCTTGTCTTCTAGACCGCCTAAGCTCATTTGACCTTTTCCCTGTCAATCATGAAGACCAGCCTGCAATCAGCAGGCAGATCCTGGAGGTGCCAGGATCCCACCTAGCCACAGAACTCCAGCTCGGAACAGGTACTAGGTATTAGAGGAAAAGCAAGGAAGTAGACAAAGCCTTAAAGTTCAGGAGGATTCGGGATGGAACATGTGGAGGAAAAGGACAGTGGGCAGTTTCATTAAAGTTAAATATACATTAAAATTTTTAGATATATTTCATTTTTATGTATATGAGTATTTGCCTGCATGTACGTRTATGCACCATGTGTGCATTTGGTGCTGAGGAGATGGGAAGAGAGCATTGAGTCCCCTGGAATAGGAGTTAATGGATGGTCGTGAGCCACTATGTGGGTGCTGGGAGCCAAATTCAAGTCCTCTACAAGAGCAACAAATGCTCTTAACKGCATGAGCATTTTTCTACCCAGTGCAGTTTGCAGTGTAGTTAACAGCAGATCTACATGTGCTAGTATTGAATGATTGTCTGTATAAGTTCCTTCAAGACTATCCCAATCCAGGTGCTTTTTTGATGCTTGCCAAAATGACTGTTTAAAACTGATAATAGAAGGAAAGAGAACCCAGCCCCAAATACCTTAGAACAGAGTACCAGGAAGGGTAGACGGAAGTAGATGACAGGGTAAGTGAATTTGTGCTGATAGTCTAATGGAATTCTGCTAAAAATTGGTCAGAATGAGTGGGCACCAAGATTGGTGGACTATGCTGAGCTGGGTCATCAGGGTTCTGGCTAGACTAGATTTGGAAAGGATATAGCATAGCATACAGGCCTTAAGAAGGAATGGCTCAGGAACCTGAAAACGGGACATGAATATATAGTGGTGCAAATGTGCTTGTCCAGGTAACCAAGTCATGGACCAACTCCAGAATTCTGTAGACTTGGGTTTCACCATGTTGTATGAAGATCCCATTAGGAGGGATGTTCATATAACATCACAAGTAGCTAGAAGGATTACTGTTCCTTGTTCTTAGAGAAAAGCTATGTTTCCAGCGTCTGACAGTGCTGGAGCTTCTTGCCCTGGCTGCCTCCTTCCATTGTCCCCAATCTTCAGTAATTTTGTTTCTCCTCTAAAGGCCCTATTCCTTTTTGGGCCTCTTCAGAGTCCACTGTTCTAAAGAACACAAATCTTCAGCAGACTGTTGGCTTTGGTTTATTGTTTGCCATGAGTCTTCTTTCTGATAATGCCATAGTTTTTTGGTTGTTTTTTTGTTTTTATATAAACAAACAAATAAGAGAGAACGTGTGTGCTTGACTACTTCATGCTGACTTCTGAGGCTAAGGAAAGACTCAGGAGCAGACCTTTGTGCCTGTTTGAATATAGCTGCCTGTCTTCTCTCTGCAGGACCCAACCAGATGGAGCAGGAGCTTCTGCACCTGGCCAGCAGCTCCCCTGTTGAYCTTCTTTGTGCTCCTGTCCCTTCATGCCTGCCRTCCCCTCAGCTAAGACCGGATCCTGTCATCCTGCAGCCCACGGACCTCATTCAGTTTGAGGAACACCCTCAAGAGCCTTTGGGTAGGTTGCACCCTATATGCTGGGCACTTGTCTGTGTGTCTAACAGATTACCCATGATGCCAGTGTAAGGGGTGTCTGATGAACATAGGGAAAAGCAATACTGTATCAGGTATAAAAGTACCTGTGCTGATTATTCAGCCCCTTCCCTTCCTTGTTGGGGTTTCTGTGAACAGGATTTATAAATCTGGTATAATCTRAAGTCAAGGGCCTATGTTGCTGGCTGCAGGAGAGCCCTGAGTARTGAGTGCTGTCCCAGGTCCTCTGGAACCTCTGGCCTTCCCGCCATGTCCTTAGCAACACCTGTCACCTGCTACACAACATTTACTTAGGTCCCACTGGATTCTGGGGCTTTAGGAAGCTGGTCTGAGCTTGAAGTCCTGGAGTTCTGTGACCTATAAACCAAGAAAGGTGACCTCTTTGGTTGTTGTTGTTTTAAGACAGGGTCTCATTGTAGTTTTGGCTGGACTGAAACTTGCTTTGTAGATTAGGCTGGTCTCTAACTCACAGAGACCCCTATGCCTCTGCCTCCTGAATGCTGAAATTAAATGCTGATCACTTAACATCCTAACTTAGTGTTAGCCTGAGTTGAAGTCCATTCAGTTTCTTATCTCTGTGTCAGGTGCTGGGGCTGATTGACCACCACTTCTGCTCCACAAGTTAAGTGACTAAGGCCTTTTGACTGTTAGTCTGTCGTTCTGCCTTTGAGGAGCCCCAGATGCTCTGGACAGCCGTCACTTTCCCCTTTTGTCACTTGAATCTGACTCCTCCCTCTTCTGCCTGAACTCCCTTCTCTGCTGTTGGCTCGCTTCCACTGTCCACACTCTCTGTAAAGCAGTATCTGACACTGCTGGTCCCAGATAGGGCCCGGAGAGTTTGAAGTTGCTTATGACACGGAAAGGGCCAGTAAGAACATAGGCTCATTTTGTGCTCTTTGAAATGAGGGATTGTGGAGGTAGAGAGTTGCTTCTTCATTGGGTTGGCCTTTATGCACACATACACAAGAGCTCTTCCAAAATGTTCGTGACAGAGAAGAGCAAGAGCCTGAGGGGCACAGACTCCTGCCCATCTGAGGGGAAGCTGGCTGTGTCATCCCTCTGTCACTATTACTTGGCCTGTGCCTTTGGCATCAGGGGTTTCTTGGTACACACAGAAGGCATCTAAGACAGGGGTCTGTCTTTCTCAAACACATGTGGGTTACATGAGATCTAGACTCTGAAGAAAAACTTAAAAGTAGCCATGATTCCAAGTGGCTCTTTCCTTGTCTCAAGGACACCATGGCAAGCATGTGGCCTCTGTAAGAATGGGCAGGCACTCACTAGCAAGCACTAAGGCCCTTCTCTCTGTGGCCTCAGAACATTCACAGGAGGTTTATGAGTCTTAGTCACCAGACAGAGTCTGAGGAAGAAAAACTGGCCTTGATAGGTAGCCATTAGGATGTGTCTAAAAATTTGCAATCTAAAGAAAAGTGATATGTCATTTATAAATATTATTGTTACATAAAATATTCACCATGTAGCCAATACCTAAACTGTAATATTTACGTGTAACATTTGGTGCTTTGGTTGTTTGGTTTTGGGGTTTTGTTTTGTTTTTTTTTTCTAGACAGGGTTTCTCTGTGTAGCCCTGGCTGTCCTGGAACTTGCTCTGTTGACCAGGCTAGCCTCGAACTCAGAGATCTGACCATCTTCATTCACCTCTGCCTCCACCCCTTAGTGCTTGTTTTTGTTTTTGAGACATTATCTTGACTTGTAGCCAAGGCTGGCCTGGCACTATGGTGATCCTGCCTCAGCTTCCTGAGAGCTGGATTTACAAGCTTAGTTGGGGTTTTACTGCTGTGATTGGACATCATGACCAAGGCAAGTCTTATAAATGACAACATTTAATTGGGAATGACAGGTTCAGAGGTTCAGTCCATTTTCAAGGCAGAAGCATGGCAGTGTCCAGGCAGGCATGGTGCAGAAGGAGCTGAGAGTTCTACATCTTCATCTGAAGGCCGCTAGGAACAGACTTGGCACCCCTCAGACAGCTAAGAGGAAGATCTCCAAGCCCACCCCCACAGTGACACACTTCCTCTAACAAGGCCACACCTTCTAAAAGTGCCACTCCCTGGGACAAGCATATGCAAACGATCACACAAGCCACCTACCACACCTGGCTCTGGTGGTGTGTTATAAGCTTGTTTTTGTTTAAAATACAGATGAACTGAAAACCAGTACTTATGAGCCCTAAAACTAAATCTATTTACGTTTCTTTCTTTCTAGGAGTTTTAGTTTTAAACCAAGAAAAAAAATCAGAAATTCCAATACCAGTGAAGAAGGGAAACCTGTCCTGTGACTCCTCACCCAGCAGCCCAGCGTCTGCTCCTGCTCCTGCTCCTGCTCCTGCTCCTGCTCCCGCTCCCGGCCCCTCCTCAGAAGCCCCCAGGCCACTGATCAGCAAGGATGTAGTGGAAAGCCCAGCCAAAAAGCAGCCCAAAAACAGAGTCAAATTGGCAGCCAATTTTTCTTTTGCACCTGTAACCAAGCTCTAACTCCCATTTTGAACATGGAATTAAATTAGTATGGGGAAAAACTGTCTGACTCTACACACAAAAATGGGCTTAAAAACCTCATTTTATGTCTTGACCCCAGAAGCCACTTTTATAATGGTACATAGGGAAATGGCATTTTTTGTTTTTTTTTGTTTTTTTTGTTTTTTTTGTTTTTGTTTTGTTTTGTTTTTAACTTTCAGATAAGCTTTTTCTTCCTTTATTTCTCCCAGTTATTTGAAAGAACTCCTCCATTAAGGAATCTATAATATTTTACCAAATTTTTCTAGACTATTGAGAATTTTGGTGGTTGGGAAGAAATAAGCAGAAATCACTCAGCAAGAAGTGGCTTGAGTCCCATTGAGCAGTCTCCATCCTTTGTTGAAGCAAATGAATTTGCTGATGTTCAAGAAGCCAAGCATGTCCATGAGCCTGTGGGTCACACACTGGGGGATGAGTGAGTGGCAGGAGAGCTATTTGGGGGCTGAGAGGAAAGTCCCTGGCTTCTAGGTGACTTGTTGGTGTGCCTTGTTTTTTATGTAACTWTGTCTGTGGTTAACCAGTGTGGCCTCATCCCATTTTTTAAAACATTTCCATTTGGGGATTCCATTTAAGAGCTTTCTAGAAAAGGTATTTCATGCTTCCTTCTCTGTCCGTCCCACTTTGATAAGGATAAGGTTAAGGAAAGGAGATGGCCTCGATGTCATGCATTTAAAGTCAGCATTTAAATGACACATTGTGTGTTTAGAGGTGGTAATGGTAAGAGTCTGATTTTTTTTTATACTATGCATTAAATGCATAAATTGTAAATCAGCTGAGTGGTGAAGTGCTTCAAGAGGCGTGGCTTCAATACTGTTTCCACTAAGGAGAGACCAGAGTTCCATCTGTAACGCGACGGCCAGCTTGGCCAGCCTATCCTTGTTCTCTGATTTAACAGTTGGCTATAAATCTGGGAAGCTCTCCATGTGAAGATGTGTGTCCATGTGAGTTCATGTTGACGTCTTTTAATAGTGTCTGCTTTTACTGTTACTTCTCACTATTGGAAGCACGTTTGGGTTTTTGTTTTGTTTTTGTGGTGTCTGATGTTGGCATTTGGGAAACGCCAGCCTTTGTGGGCACTGCCTTGTGGAATGGCCTTCTCTCTGGGTGCCTGAGGTATCTACTTACGAGTGGCCTCTCACCCCTGTTGGAGAGACCTGACATTTACAATGGATTGTATCTGTTGGGCAAAAAAGGCAAATCCATTCATAGAGCAGAAAGAACCTGTTGGCACACAGTCTTCCACTAGTTAGATGACTTGGTGGGAAATGTTTATATTTTTTTTCTAGAAAGCCAGAAAATGGATTTTGATTTCATAACCAGCATTTTGATAAAATGTCACAAAATTAAAGGCCGTAGAGAGATTTTTTTACCAGTTGAAATTTTTTGCCAAAATCTTTTAAATGGAGCCAGTGATCCCCAGTTCTCAGCACTATGACCTGCCCCAGATAGAACTGCACTGGAAACATTCTGCAGGCCTGTCACTCTTTCTATGCAAAGCCTGAAGGTACTTCCTATGCAGTCCTGAAGCACTTCCTTTTGAGTCCTGATAGCACTCACTTCCTTTTTAAGGCCTCATGGCACTTCATCTGCAGTTTTAGTGCACAGGAAGCAGCATGGCATGGGGGTAATTTCTTTGAGGCTTTAAGCGAATAAGTTGGTGTAAGAGTGTGAGTTGCCTCATTTGCAGACATCCTGCGGCTAAGCTTGCCTGCTCAGCCTTCAGGTTTGCAAGCATAGAAGGGATTATGGACTTTGAAAACACTAGATGTCACTAGAGCTACTTGGAGTCATCTCAAAGGTCAGGTTCTCTGGGCAACAAAGAACAGTTGTATACAGTGAAAGGGCATGTGTTTGCATTTGCTGGAGTTGCCCATTATACCTGGGGTGAGTGACTAACCCCTGCTGTTTAAAGATATGAAAACTCAGTTGGAAGCGTGCTGGGTGTGATGTGCCAACAGTGACCGAGTCCAATCACTATTTCATTATCCAGAGGCTTAGATAATGATGCTGTGGTGTATGTAGGTAGAGATGATTAGACACTTTCTGGGTGGAAGGATGTACCAGATTAAATTTATCTGCTAAAACAAAAGTTGTCACCAGAATCCCCATTCCATCTTCCCATCTTGTACTATTTGCTTTTGATGAGGCTTGGGGGACAAGTTTTTCTTTGTTTGAACATTGGTGGGTGGGGGTGGTTCAAGTGCTGTTTGTGTGTTGGGACCAAACAGTTGTCAATAAACTTTATGAGCAAGCATCAGTAATGAGTGCTTTTGTTTGTGGGGTGGGATTATAAACCAGTCTAGTCAGCTAGTTTTGGGTGACCTCAGTTTTACATCTCTCCTGAAATGTTATACATTTAAGCTGGAGATGTGGGTAGCTCAGTTGATAGAGTGATTGCTTAGCATTCACAGAGCCCTGGTTTCAGTTCCTGGCACCATATAAATCATCTGTCATTTCAGCACTCGAGGTAGAGGCAAGAGGACTGGAAAGTCATGTCAGCAACATAGAAAATTGTAGGCCAGTCTGGAGTGCATGAGGTAAGCTTACCTCATTTAAGGCGTTTAAGAGATGCTGAGGGCTGAAACAGGAGACTGAACTGTTGTTGCCATATGAATACAATTTGGATTTTTCCATCCCTGCAACCTGTTCCACAGATGGAAGAGAACCTCCCAGTTAAAGTGTGGATGCATTCTAGTTTCTCCCTTTGAGACATACACTGTTTCTGGTTTCTGTTCCTTGATAAGCTTGCTTTCTCATTAAGCGAGTCTGGGAAGGAAAGACTTCCTACATAGTTTCAGCTATGGAGTCCCCACCCCAGCCCAATCTCTACCCAYTTGGGAAGAACAAAACAAGTTGCTTCTTGGTGTAAGATTTGGAAAAATCAGTGTTACGCGCTTCCCGTGACCACTGGACAGTGCCTTCAAAACACCTTTTACCATAGCAAAATTTTGCACAAAATGTTGAGGGAGTTGGAAAGATGGCTCAGTGGATCAAGTGCTGACTACACAACTATGAGAACCCAGTCAACCTCCAGCATACACCTAAAGTGCCAGGCCTGTAATCCTGGTGCTAGGGGCAGACAGGCACATCATTAAAGTTAGCTGGCGGCCAGCCAGCCTAGACATAGGTAAGAACCAGGTTCATTGAGAGACCCTGGTCCAAAAACCAAGGTGGAGAGTGGTAATGTCGATCTCTGGCCTCTTGTGTGTGTGTGAGGTAGAGAGTGGTAAGACACCCGGTGTCAATCTCTGGCCTCTGCGTGTGTGTGTGTGTG
>BDUI01000148.1:359235-371830 GCA_002335545.1 Apodemus speciosus
CCACCACTGCCTGGCTACTCTTCCATTTTCAAAGGAAGAAAACCTCAGTCTTGCCTGAGGTCCCAAAGTGGCCCTGCCTGACATAAGCTTATGCTTGTCTTGTCGGTTTGAGATATGGTCTCAGAGAGTAGCCCAGGTTGTTTTCAAATGTGTGTGTCATTTTCCTGACTCTGCTTCCCAAGTGCTTAGACTGTAGATGCAGGCCATGCATCCTGCATGAATTTGTGTTTAAATCCTGGAGCCTCCATTGCAAGGCTGAATTCCCATTAAGAAATGAGACAAACCCTCTCGTCCCAATCCCAGAGGTCTAGAGGGCAGCTGAGGAGCCCTAGCAGTGGCTAACAGAGGACGTGATCAAACATGTTACCTGGGACGGCGACCAAGTTCTGTAGCTCCTGCTTCAGGTCCATGATGTCCTTGCAGAGCTGAATGTCATCCATCCTATGGGGACATGACACCACACGATAAGTCACCTCAGCAGAACACAGCCCAGCACTAGCACTATTTAAACACAGGGGGCTGGTAAAAGTGAGTGCCATCTTCCAACAGCTAAGCTGACTGCTTAAATGTGACCCTTCCTGGGTTAAGGGTGGGCTGGGTGACCAGGRACCAGATGTTTTTAGATCAGTCTGGGTATTCATCACTTTCCTCCTTGCTGTGACCAAAAAGTAACTTAAGGGAGAAAAGGAGTTGTTTGGGYTCACTGTTCTGGGGACTACAATCTACCCTTTGAAGGGAGGCAGGCAGCTCTCTAGCTATGGGAGTCTGGCAGGTGTTTTTACACAGTACAGACCCAGAAACAGAGTGCTTGGGCAGGAACCTGGCACGTAGAACCCTTGAGTCCAACAGCTGGCTAGGCACCACATCCCCAAAATCACATATAACCTTCCACAACATGTCACAGCCGGGGTCTATATGTCAACCACATAAGCCTGACATTAGGGGTAGTTTATATTTAAACCACAACAGTTTGTGACGATGTTTGCAGAGATTGGCTGTTTAGGTGGGAAGTCCTGCCCTTTGTAGCAGAGCCAGTCAGTAGGTGAGGACAGGAAGAGGATGAGAAGGAGGAAGTTAGGGCTGTGTGTATACTCCCTCTGTTGCTGTGTGTCTGTCAAAAGGAGGAATTAGGGGTTGTACACTCTCTCCATTGCTATTTCTCTGTCTCTATCTTTCTCTCAATCTGTCTGTCTCTCTTTCTTTGTCTCCCTCTCACTTCTTTCAGGCATAACTCCAAAATTTTCACCTCTTAGATTCTGGGTTTTGTACCACTGATACCTAGGGCCTTAGGCTTGTGGATTGAATCATCCACATACAGGTTCTAAAGCATCCAGACACAAACAGAGTCATAATACTAATCCTCTAGTTTAGTGTTGATTCTTTCAGGTTTAAAAATATGCAGGCTATAAATATCATGTGACATTGTTACTCTACAAAATATTTTCAGAATTTGCTCTTTTTACTATATATGCCTTTTTACTTTATAATGATATGTAATTCTACTTCATAATATGTCTTGAAGATGGTCCCCTGTTAGTACATGCAAGTCAACTGATCTTTGTGAATGCACAACATCCAGTTATGTTGATAAACTACTCATACTAGGTTTTTCTGTGATGGATTCCTAGATATAAAAGCTTCTGGTGAAGCAATGTAAACATTTACATTTCAATAGGAATTCACTAACCCCTTCTAGGACCTGTTCCAGAGCTTCCCTACAGTTCTGCAATGTATTGTAGTAAGGTGTGAGTTGTAAAAAGAAAATTAATCCCAGCCTAAAATTTTAGCTCAGTTGATAGCATGCTCTCCTAACATGAGCAAAGCCCTGGGTTTGATTCTCAGAACAACATAAAATGGGTGTGTTTGTAAACATACATGTAATCCCAGAACTGGGATGTTGAGGCAAGAGGATCAGAGTTCAGGTCATCCTCAACTATACGGAAATTTCTAGGTCAGTCTGGTTAGATGAGACCTTATCTCAAAAAATGTTTTTTTAAAAGTTAATTTGTCATTCTCATAAAAAATTACTTCAGTGGCTGTCAGGAACTTTTCCTGCAGATTTCTAGGGTGTGCTCATAGGTCCCTACGTTGATCATCTAGGTGGATTTTTAGGTTATCTGTGCTACGTGGGTCTCCAAGGAGTTAATATAGATTTATGCAAGATTTTTTTTTTCATGTGGGAAGATTCTTAGAGGCAGAATCACACTGAGTAAAAGTGGCTTAAGAGGTCAGTGGTAGCTGAGGTGTCTTCAAAGCAGATCCCAAAGTATATTCAGTTTCAAAATGTGTATATTCACATTCCACATCTTTATTGAGCCTCAGGCCTAAGCTCTGAGGAAACACTACCAACAAGACCCAGGTAGTATGAAGATGATCTTTTGTTAGTACAGATATATAGTCAACATGGTCACATATATAGAAAAGTCCCAGGATCCCCTCCTGCCCCTGAACACCAAAATCCACACATACCCAAGTCTKGAAAATAAGACAACTTAATGTTCACATATAATCTCTGTACATACTCCTAGGYATTTAAGTCATCCCTAGATAACTCATGACGCCCAACACAATCARCACARCCTAGATGCGATATRAGCAGGGATTATCCTCTCAYTTAGGACATAATGACCAAAAGTTAAAGGGATAGGAGTTGGGGCAGGGCTGGAGAGATGGTTCACTGGATAATAGCATGTACTAATCTTCCAGGGGATTCAACTTTGGGTCCCAGAACCTGAATTAGGTGGCTTACAAACACCTATAACTTCTGCTCCATGGGACATGACACCTTTTTCTGGCACTCATATTAATAGGTGCATGCACAGACACACAACATAACTTTAAATTTTTTATTTTATTTTATTTGTTTATTTTTTGTGAGACAGAGTCTTACTATGTAACTCTGGCTATTCTGGAACTCACCAGGCTGGCCTCAAACTCAGAGATCCCCTGCCTTTTTCTCTCAAGTACTGGGATTATTATTATTTTTTAATAAGTAAAAGTCTATAGATTTTTCTTCTTGAATATTTACAACCCATGGTTGGTCAATCTGTAGGTATGGAAGCCAGGTTGGCTGTGCTTCTGGNTTTTCACCTCTTAGATTCTGGGTTTTGTACCACTGATACCTAGGGCCTTAGGCTTGTGGATTGAATCATCCACATACAGGTTCTAAAGCATCCAGACACAAACAGAGTCATAATACTAATCCTCTAGTTTAGTGTTGATTCTTTCAGGTTTAAAAATATGCAGGCTATAAATATCATGTGACATTGTTACTCTACAAAATATTTTCAGAATTTGCTCTTTTTACTATATATGCCTTTTTACTTTATAATGATATGTAATTCTACTTCATAATATGTCTTGAAGATGGTCCCCTGTTAGTACATGCAAGTCAACTGATCTTTGTGAATGCACAACATCCAGTTATGTTGATAAACTACTCATACTAGGTTTTTCTGTGATGGATTCCTAGATATAAAAGCTTCTGGTGAAGCAATGTAAACATTTACATTTCAATAGGAATTCACTAACCCCTTCTAGGACCTGTTCCAGAGCTTCCCTACAGTTCTGCAATGTATTGTAGTAAGGTGTGAGTTGTAAAAAGAAAATTAATCCCAGCCTAAAATTTTAGCTCAGTTGATAGCATGCTCTCCTAACATGAGCAAAGCCCTGGGTTTGATTCTCAGAACAACATAAAATGGGTGTGTTTGTAAACATACATGTAATCCCAGAACTGGGATGTTGAGGCAAGAGGATCAGAGTTCAGGTCATCCTCAACTATACGGAAATTTCTAGGTCAGTCTGGTTAGATGAGACCTTATCTCAAAAAATGTTTTTTTAAAAGTTAATTTGTCATTCTCATAAAAAATTACTTCAGTGGCTGTCAGGAACTTTTCCTGCAGATTTCTAGGGTGTGCTCATAGGTCCCTACGTTGATCATCTAGGTGGATTTTTAGGTTATCTGTGCTACGTGGGTCTCCAAGGAGTTAATATAGATTTATGCAAGATTTTTTTTTTCATGTGGGAAGATTCTTAGAGGCAGAATCACACTGAGTAAAAGTGGCTTAAGAGGTCAGTGGTAGCTGAGGTGTCTTCAAAGCAGATCCCAAAGTATATTCAGTTTCAAAATGTGTATATTCACATTCCACATCTTTATTGAGCCTCAGGCCTAAGCTCTGAGGAAACACTACCAACAAGACCCAGGTAGTATGAAGATGATCTTTTGTTAGTACAGATATATAGTCAACATGGTCACATATATAGAAAAGTCCCAGGATCCCCTCCTGCCCCTGAACACCAAAATCCACACATACCCAAGTCTKGAAAATAAGACAACTTAATGTTCACATATAATCTCTGTACATACTCCTAGGYATTTAAGTCATCCCTAGATAACTCATGACGCCCAACACAATCARCACARCCTAGATGCGATATRAGCAGGGATTATCCTCTCAYTTAGGACATAATGACCAAAAGTTAAAGGGATAGGAGTTGGGGCAGGGCTGGAGAGATGGTTCACTGGATAATAGCATGTACTAATCTTCCAGGGGATTCAACTTTGGGTCCCAGAACCTGAATTAGGTGGCTTACAAACACCTATAACTTCTGCTCCATGGGACATGACACCTTTTTCTGGCACTCATATTAATAGGTGCATGCACAGACACACAACATAACTTTAAATTTTTTATTTTATTTTATTTGTTTATTTTTTGTGAGACAGAGTCTTACTATGTAACTCTGGCTATTCTGGAACTCACCAGGCTGGCCTCAAACTCAGAGATCCCCTGCCTTTTTCTCTCAAGTACTGGGATTATTATTATTTTTTAATAAGTAAAAGTCTATAGATTTTTCTTCTTGAATATTTACAACCCATGGTTGGTCAATCTGTAGGTATGGAAGCCAGGTTGGCTGTGCTTCTGGYGCTCTGAAGATCAGTGTAGCAGATGAAGGGGGGTGTCTGTTTTGGAAACAGCACTCTGTTGGTCCTGACAGCCATCCTGGGACGAGGTCGAGGGACTCAGCCAGCCTACACGTTAGTTAGTCCTGGCCCAGTCTGGAGCTTCACTCTCTGGAGTCGTTCCACTCACCTGCCTCACCCCCAGTCTCTCCCTGGCTCATCACAAATGCCCATGTGTTTCCAGATCCCAGATTCCAGATCCACGGACCATGGCAAGGATGCACGCGCATGCATGTGCCAGAGGTCAAGGTTGGATATCTTCCTTAATTACTCTCCATCTTATTTTATTTTCTTTGAGCCAGGGTCTCTCACTGAACATGGTACTCATCAGGTTAGCTAGGAAAGCTGCTCCCAGGAGCTTCACAGAGACTCTGTCTCTGCCTCCCCTTGCTCTGGGGTTGTAAGTGTGTGCCACCACACCTTTTTATGACTCCTGGTGTTTTTGTTGTTGTTGTTGTTGTTTTTTACTTAGATGCTAGAGATCCAAAATCAGGTCCCCATGCTTGCTTGGCAGGCATTTCCCCAACCTAACTACTACCCCAGTGGCCCAACATTTTATTTTATCTTTTTTTAAATTATATTTTATTTTTGGAAATTTCATACATGCATACATTGATATCTACCACTACTCTTATCTTCCTTCCCAACTCTAATACCCCAACCTACTAAGTCTACTTAGTGTTGCCTGCTGGAATACTGACTGATTTTATTGGTTTGCTCTTGTATAGGTAAGAACTCACCAGAAGTGTAACAAGTTCATGGGCACAACAGCCACATCATGTCCAGGAGATAGCATTTCATAGCACTCCTCCCAACCCTCCAGCAATTACACTCTTTCCACACCCTCTTCTGAGATGTCCCCTGAGCCCAAGGGAGGAGGAGCTACCTTAGTTTTTGAGAAAGGGTCTCTCACTGAACATGGAGCTCACTGATTGACTGATCAGAAAGCCCCTGAATCCTCTTGTCTACACACCCCCAGCACTGGGATTACAGACCAGCAATGCTGTATCTGGATCCTCTTTGCACCTTCCCAATACTGGGATTACAGGCCTGCAATGATGTACCTGGCTTTTCACATGGTTGTAGTAACTGAACTCAGGTCTTCACACTTATATGGCAAGTACTCTGATGACCAACCCATTCCCCTGCCCCTTCTCTGTAGTTTTTATTTTCATAAAATATTTTATATTTTATGGTGAGTTTGTGTTCATTAATTTTTAAGTCTCTACTACTACTACTACTGCTACTACTGATAATAATGATAATATGTGTGTGTGTGTATGTGCACATGTGTGATCTAGGAATGAAATCCAGGGATTTGCTCAAGCTAAATAAATGTTCTCCCATTGAGATACCCAACTGACTCAGCTCCTATCTGGATAATTTTGAAAGACTTGTATATTTTTAATTGCATGGGCCACTCCTTTCTCTGGAGACCACTATTATCACAGTGGCCTCAGCAGAACCCCTCCATTCTCTGACTTTTTTTTGCCTCACCTTTAGTTAGAGTGCTTAGGTTCTGGCCTCTCAGGTTCTACAAGTCTATGAGCTATGACCCCATATCTTCCCAATCTTTGACCAAACCTTTCCTACGCCGCCTTCAAGACATCCCAGTGCCTCCTTCTGGAACCTTCTCTATGCTTCCAGACTAGTTCAGTTCCTCCCACTTCAAAATATCTCAGTTTTTGTGTTTCTCCAGACTGTACCCTCCTTAGAGGGATTCAACTTCTTTGTTTCCTGCATGGCACATCTCAGTCAATATGTGATTTTTTTTTTTAAGAAAGCAGGCAAGCTGGCAGATGGGAAGAACACAGAGTTCTGGATTCCATTGAAACAATGCAAGGGGAAAATTCCAAATCCTATGAGAGAGACACCAGGAGGATAATAACCCTTAGCAAAGGCAGTGAGTCACTTCGGGAGAAAAACAATTAAACATTGCTAGTTTCAGTAATGCAGCTTTGCATTCTGTCAATGAGCTCTTGAGGTTGCTACCTCTCCCCATGCCTTCCATGGTCCATCATCTGTCAAGACTTCTGCCAGTTTCCTGTCTTGTCTCCCACATCCTCCATCACCACTCCCCAAATCCACCCAACTCTCACACTAACACCAACAAAAGATAACACATAGCTGAGAATGTCCTGCCAGCCTGAATCTGGTCCCATGTCTGGTGCGATGCTCACTGCTTATAGGGCAGGTATTCTCATTCTTTCTAGCAGTCTTAGAGAGCTTAGGTCAACCAAGATCACAGAGCTGGCAGAATTCTAGAGAAGATAATCAGGGACAATTGCTACTATAACACTGTGTGCATGTGCCACCCAGATATCTTCTTGTCTTTGTTCCACTTTTGTAGTCATGAGCATTTTAGAAGACTCAGGATTAGGCCAGGTGTAGTGATCCACCCAGGCATATTTCTGTAAGTTTGAGGCCAGCCAGGTCTACACAGTGAGTTCCAGGATAGCAAGAACTACATAGAGAGACCCTGTATCAAAAAACCCAAACCAACCAACCAAACAAGCCAGGGGTAGATAGGTTTTCTTGGCAGGATTCAAAAAATTTTTGGAAAAAATCCCATCATATTTTCTATCATCCCTCAAAACCCCTTCAGTGTTTGAAAAATGTTCTTGACAGACAATAAAATATTTTCCCCAATTTTGTATAAGAATTTTAGGGGTGGGATGGAATTAATGTAGTCCAAGGTGGCCTCCAACTCCTTATGTAGCTGAGGCTAGCCTTGAACTTCTGATTCTTCTGCCTCTATCTTTCACGTGTTTAGATAGCCAGATCCAGCTCTGCCTTGTATATAACACACTTGGTAGACAGACATACTATTTTTAAAATTTTATTTGTATCACACAAATCCCAAGTTAAATAACTGTGGGCTTGGTCTGAGAATGGTCAGGGATGGAAAAGAGTCTCAGCTGCAAGATCTCTTGTCCCCTCCCACCTACTCCAGATCTCTTGTCCCCTCCTACCTACTCCTGAAAAACTGGTGAACTGGCCACTCTAGCTACAGGGCCTGGAGCCTGCCCCACCAAAGCATAGAGGGTCCCTCTCTGAAGTCTTCKGCTGTCTTCAGTTACCTCCTGCAAATTCCATTAGAGTTGCTGCACTAACAGATGTAAAATTGCTTCTAATGACAATTTGTTTTGTTTTTGTTCTTTGAGACAGGGTTTCTCTGCATAGTCCCACCAGTCCTGAAACTCCCTCTACAGACCAGACTGCCCTGGAACTCAGAGATCCCTCTGCCTCTGCTTCTGCCTCCTGAGTGTGGGGTTGTAATGGCCCAGGGAGGAAAGGTAGTGGAGAGCTTCAACTCTGGATATCTCAAATGAGGATGGGAGGAGTCAGATCCCTCCTTCATCCTAACTTAGTGTCGTGCAGTTGGCTGCCCACCATCAACTCTAGTAGAACTTATTACACTGACAGCCATCAGGCTTTACTCCKYGTTGACCTTAGAAGGTTCTCACACCAYACAGCCCGTGAGCACTCAGACGAAGCATCTTCCAACCCCTTGTCCTGGCCAATGACACAGACACAAACCTGCCCTCAGAGACCCTGGCCACCTCCATAGGGGCATAAGTACCCATTTCTCCCCTCCAGTAAAGGAACCAGTTCTCAGAAGCTATCCTGGGGGGGGGTGCTCTTTCTGCTCACTCACCACTGACCAAGATCCTGCCTGCATCCACCCACCCTACTGAGCTTCCCTCTTTCCAGTTCTGCTTGGTGCAATGGATCTGTTTCCACCCCAAGGGAGAAACAGATGGAGGATTGCACCTAAGTGGTGGGATTAAAGGCTTGTGCTATTGCTACCTGACAGCTTCTAATAATTAATGTTAAGTCAGCCTCATGTTTATTCAGCACCATCATTAGTGGCCTTTTTTTTCTTTTTTTTTTTTTTTTTTTTTTTTTTTTTTTTTTATTTGTAGGGAAGAGGGATCTTGGAGCTTGCTGAAACAGGAAGGAACAGCAAGTATCTTCCGTTGGTGTTCCAAAACTGTAGAGTCATGTGCTGACAAAGGTGTGAACTGGCTTGGGGCAGGAAGTAGTGTATGGATGGGCCTGGGCTTGAGTCACTTACCAGTTTCTGTGGTGTCACTGTTGCACATATCAACTTTTCCCCTGTTTAACTACTAGTAAACAAGGCTTCTGAAACTTGAGCCCAGGTCTGGTGGCAGACACGTGTATCTCAGCCTCTTACAGAAGAGTGGGTGTTTGAAACAAGCCTAGGCTATGCAGTAAGTCATCTCAAAATTCCAAACCAAAGAAAGCAAACAAACAAAAGTTCCCAACATGCATAGATGAGATACTACTCATCAAAAAGAAAGAAAATATGTATTGAAATAATTTGGATTCTAAAGTATGGCATTAAGTGAAGGAATCTGGTTCCTGAAGACAGGGAAGTTTGGGGAAGGCATAATTACGGTGACAACAGATCAGAAGTTGCCAGAAGTACAAAAGAAATAGGGATTGACAGAATGTTCCTTATCACAAGACAAGTGTGGTAGCACACACCAATAATCCCAGCACTCTAGGCTGAGGCAGAGAGAGGAACATGAGTTCAAGGCCAGCCTGGGATAAGGGAAACCTCTCAGAAAACCAAAGGGAATGAGAGATTGTTAGAAAATGGCAAGAATCAATAAGCAATGTAGGGGTCATTTCTTCAATGTGTTTTAAATCTCTCCAGAATTTGATGAGAAGAAAAGCTGAGTATTGTGTGTAGAAAGATCCACAGCTGTGATGATGAAAATAGTTTCTGTTCCTCCTAGAACTGGCTATGGTACCGTGCGTGCGCGCGCGCGNTTTTTTTTGCCAATTTACAAAATATGATTTATTTATTGCCAAGCTTCAGAGTTTCTTTGTATAGTGTAGATCAAGGGTTTACATCCTTTTCTATAAAGGACCAAATACTGTGTTGGTCAGGATCAGTCCAGGGGGGTCCAGGGAATCCACTCTGCTCCTTTTTTTTCTAGCTGCCAGTGTTGCTCCCTTGGTCAGTGCTATTTCCTTCACAAGTTAAAGCCCACAGCATAGCCTTGTCCTTCTTGTCTCTGTTCAACAGAATTGTGCTTGTTTCTGCACCCACGTGAGATTGTTTTGGGACACTCCGCAGACTCCCATGGCTCTCTTTAAGTAGCTTTCTATTCCCTGTTCTCTGTCTTGTGGTTTGTGGAAGTCTTGGTTTTTAAAATTTTGCTTCTGTCTTCTCAACTCAAAACCACTCATTGGCTCCCTTGGGACTTCATTATCCTGTGCTGGAAATGCCCGTAGGGGGTGGCGGTAAGATAGGGCAATTGTAGGACTTAACATTTTTTCCCCTTCCCTCAGAGGGCATGGTCAAGTTCTTTCTATTACTCAGTTTCATAAACTCACTGGTTCTCATGTTTTTAAAAATTGTATTCCTTGGAGAATCTGGGAGAAATTAGAAGAGAAAACACGGTAGAAATAGATTATGTGAAAAATTTTGTTTTTCACATTACCAAACCAAACCAAACCAAACCAAACCAAACCAAACCAAACCAAACCAAACCAAACCAAACCAAACCAAATCAAACCACCACAACAAAAGGCAGATTCCCCTGGATGTATGGAGGTTCTGATTTAAAGAGTAACAAAAGATTGAGCATGTTTTAACACTTTTGGCAGCAACACTAAACTCTTTTTGCTGTTATGTTCTATCTATGTGAGGAGACATTAGCCCAGGTAAACCCAACTCTACAAATGTTTTACCTATGCTTGCTCAATCAGTGACTCGAGGAAAAAAAAATCAAAGCTTTATAGCAATTAATAAATAACAACAACAACAACAACAGCAGCAGCAACAACAATATAATGTCGTTTAAAATGCAAGATGCATATCAAGCTAGTTTAAGGAAATAAGATCATTGACAGAAAAATTTAACAAAACTTCTGGAGTCTTCCTTTTCACAACTAAATACTACAAACTTTCTGTAAGTGCATCCAATACATAGCTCTTTTCAAATTTCCATTGCTGAGGAACAATCTTAGTGTGTTTCCCTGATTCTGGAAAATGGCTCACACATAAGGAGCCACAAAAGACACACAGAGATCACCTTGGCCTTATGGGAACCTGAGGATGTCAGAAAAACAAATAAAAACAAACAAACAAACAAACAAACAACAACCACAACTACAAGAAACAAGAAAGGGAAGGAAAGTGCTGTGCTGAATGGTCAGGCAATGTGGGACTTACTTCTTCCATCAGCAGACTGTTGTAAGAAATATAAGAACAAATGGGTGGAAAAATAGAGAAAAATGAGCTATGTTAAACACAGACACGCACGCCAGAGGCACAGGCATGCACACTGTACCCCCCCCCTTTCTCTCTCTCTCACACACACACAAATGGAGTTTTGTTTGCTAAGTGCAGTTTTTAATTCCTGCTGAGGTCCTGAGAAAGGCAGGTAACATTCATCATTCACCAAAATTAAACAAATAAATTCATGTATTCCTTCACTCTTCTTTGTATCTGACAAACAACTTAGGAATAAATTAATGAAAGCAACTAAATCACAAGAAATATACGGGCTATTACTATCTACCTAAAGCAAAGAAAACCAGTATTTTATTGAATGTATAGATGGATTCTAGACTCAAAGTGAAAAATATAAATAATGGCTTCAATGGGATTTTTTTTTTCCTTTTATGCTTTACACGCAAACCTAACTTAACTAACTCCAACTGTAGCTATTGTTATCAGGGTAAAGAGTAGAAGATAGCTAACCAGAAGTGGTAGATGATTCTACAGAAAGAGCATCATTGATACACAATAGGACATTACACAGGTTTAAGCCACACAAGACCTGTACAGGTTTAAGCCAGACAAGATCCCAGCCCCAGGAAGGGGGAAGTAGACATGAGGTCACACCTCTAACCAGATAGCTGTTTTCAATGGACACCTGCTGAGAAAGGGACAGGCACTTTTCTCCAGTGGAGTGTCTCTAGGTATATCAGTCATATTCCAGGGCAGGCAGGCCCCATGTCCAGGAGCAATTGGTAACTGGCCAACCTAAAATATACTCATTGTGTGTGTGTGTGTGTGTGTGTGTGTGTGTGTGTGTGTACATTTTGTTTTGATATTTGTTTTTGTCTTATTGATTTTTCTTTTAGCTCATCAGCTTTGATTTTGTTTTGTTTTATTTTGTTTTGTTTTTGAGAAAGAAAGAAAGAACTTGAAGTTGGATGGGTAGGGATGTTGAGGATCTTGCAAGAAATGGGAAAGGCTACATCTCTCTATCTATCAACAATTAAAATCAGAGAAGTGCTGATATCTTGTGAGTTGTACCTACTGAGGATTTTAGCATTGGGTAGGCCCTGGGTACAGCTGTGGTGGGTGGTCTTTGTTCACTGAGGAAGATATGAATTATGATTTTCTCCTTATCCTCTGAGAAATTCTAATTTGTTTATACTATAATCTCATTGGTCTATAATTTCTGGTAGGTGACATTGTTAGAACACAGCTGACTGGTAACATAATTTCTAATAAATAAATATGTTCAACTGCCAAATGCTTAGTGACTCCTTTGCCAACGACAGTTATCGAGTCAGCAGAGAGCCAGGAGAGAAAATTCATTAACAGCATCGAGAAAAACATTTCACGAGTCAAGCAATATA
>BDUI01000148.1:389698-406775 GCA_002335545.1 Apodemus speciosus
TTCATTGCTGTGTCAAAATATTTGACAAAGGCAACTTCATTTGAAAAACAGGCTTTATTTTGGTTCATAATTAGAGGCTACCATCCATCACGGGATTCGCTATTGTGAGGGAAGTCATGCTACAGCAATGAGAGGCAGTTGGCGGTATCAGGTCTCTAGCCAGGAAGCAGAGAGWGATGAATTCTTCTGGTCAGCCCTCTGGGGCCTCAGTCCATGAAGAGAACCACAGTAGTTAATATGGGTCTTTATACCTCAACATACTCTAGAAAACCCRTCCTGTATATATACCTGCCTAGCAGTGTGTTCCCTAGGTTACTCTTCATACAGTCATCCTGATAGTCAATATAAACCAGCACAACTTTCTTAGTTTTTAATGTCAGTGTTCACATGATCAAAAATAGATGCACCAAGAAAAAGAGTTAGAAAACAAATGTGCCTTTGTGTTTGCAGAAGAGTTATTAAATGGTCATTAGGGAATATGTAAGGGTGATACTGTTGAGCATCAGAAATGTTTCTGCAGTTGTTTTGTTTAGATAAATACAATAATGAATACATTGATGCCCTTGTTGAACCAAGTATTAATTTCAAAACATTTAAAAAATAGCAAAAAAGCTACTTTTTTAACATAGCTTAAAAAATAAGTTTATCAACATACATTTTCAGGGGCTTTAATTAATATCTTGTTTTTACTTGTCCAGAAATGCACTTATTGATTGGAATATGTTTGTGCTCATATAATCATAATTGTGACAAAAATACTAATCCATGCATTAAATTATATGGCATGGAAGGATGGCTAAACTCTTAGAAGCATGTTGTTTCTTAGTCTCCCACAGACGTGAGCTTATAAACACTTATGGAAAATAAAGCAAAATACTGCATTTAATTTGTAGGTAAGACTTTTAGGGGACAGTAGTGTTTCTCTTGTATACCAGAGCTAGCTAATGATGAAGGAGTCCCTACAGAGTAGCCATGTCAGAGCTTGCAAAACATCTATATCTTTATGTCACGGGTCGAGGAACCTAAGTCACTGGGAACATAAGCTTTTTAAATTTTATTTATTTATTTATTAATCATTCCATTTGTTTACATTTCAAATGATATCACCCTTCTGGATTACACCTCTATACCCTCCTCCATCCTATTCACCCTCTCCCCCTCCCCTTTGCCTCTCTGAGGGTGCTCCCCACCTACCCACTCCTGCTCCACCTCCAACATCCCCCTATGCTGGGGTATTAAACCTCCACAGGACCAAGGGCCTCCCTTCYCATTGATGTCAGGCAAGGCCATCCTCTGCTACATATGTATCTGGAGCCATGGGTCCCTCCCCGTACACTCCTTGGTTGGTGGTCTAGTTCCCGGGTGCTCTGGAGTGTGTGACCAGCCGACATTGTTCTTCCTATGCGGTTACAAGAGGACAGGAGAGAGGTACAGANTCTGATGATTTTTTGAATTTCCTCAGTTTCTGTTATATCTCCCTTTTCATTTCTAATTTTGTTAATTTGGATACTGTCTCTGTGCCCTTTAGTTAGTCTAGCTAAGGGTTTATCTATCTTGTTGATTTTCTCAAAGAAGTAGCTCCTGGTTTTGTTGATTCTTTGTATCATTCTCTTTGTTTCTACTTGATTGATTTCATGATAACCTATTGGCCTATTTTTGAAACAAGTTCCCCAGGGTCTGGGTTGAAGGTAACCCCCTGTATTTGTCTAACACCAGGTCCCAGTCTTCATCTAACTCAGAACTTTGGTGAAGTTCATACAGGTGTATAAGTATTCCATGAGCCTGGAAGCCTGACAAAGAATCAAAATTCATATAAACAGATTGAGAAAAACAGGAATCCTAGGACCTTATAGGTCCCCCGGAACACTCCACTACTTCCTGTATGGAAACCAGGAACAAATGACTACCAGCCAGTATGAGATTTAAGGGAAGTCAATGAAAGGGTTGAGGATATTCACCCCACAATTCATATACCCATATACTCTGTTAAGTATGCTATCACTAGGCTGATATACACTGTCTTGGACTTAAAAGATGGGGTTTTTTTTTTCTTAAAGTTCACCTCTGGTCCCTAAAAGTCAACCATAACCTGAAAACCTTTGGCTGTCATCCATGGAGTCATCCATGTTCCTGTAAATAACCTCAATACTCTCATTGCTTCACCAAGCTGGACTTGACACACTTGTAACTTTGGTCTGTCTTGGTGCACTTCCTAGAATAAAGAGACCTTTGATCACATTTTCTCAGGAAAAAGTCACACAACGAAGGCTGACACTGATTGATAAGAACCCAGTAATGTACTTTGTGCAATCTTTGTGCACCATCGAATTGTTCTAGAGAAGTTTGGCTACTTCCACCCCAACCCCCATCAAAGAAGTCTATAGTTATAGCAAATGAAGACAACCATCACCACCATAATTGGATACAATGCAGAGATGAATAGATTGTTGGGGGCCCAGCCTCAGTGGATACATCTAATTCACAGGGCCTGAATCTGTGGTTCAGGAAACATCGTGGCAGAAAGGGTGGAAAGATTCTAAGAGCTAGAAAACCTGAAACACAGTCTACCCTAGAAATGGCTGCATAAATAATAGCAGAACAATGATAATATCAATGGACACATTATGTGGATGGGGAAAATTTTAGGAAGAACCCACCCTAGACAAAGGCAACTAATGATTGCTGGGAGAAAGGGAATTGACCTCTCTTTTGGATGAGCCTCTTATTGGTTGTCCAATGCAGAGTGGTCAGCCCTGAAACAATATATACGCAAACAACAAAAATAGACTCAGCAAGTTGTATACATATGAAATAATAATTGAAGAAGAAGAAGAGGCTATCGATGTGGGATGGGGTATAGGAGGCATGTAGGTCCTGTGTCTGGTGACCTTTGCAGTATGTGTGTGGCTGAGACCACACCAGATTCTCCTCAGACCTTTATCATGAGCTTTTTTTTTCTTAGTTGATCTACAGAACCCATCTTTATGAATGATGTCATACTACTTTACAAAGAGTCTTGATGTACTTATGTCTTAAGCTTTATTGTGCACACAGGATTGAGTTAATTATCATCAGAATTTTTTCACCAAATTGTGCTCTCCTTAAATATTTCCTAAAATAAATACTCGAGGTCAGACTCCAATTTAGAACCAGCACCAACTACTGAATCATGGTGAGCTGAACCTGAACTACTGTTTCCCACTGTAGTGACTATCTTAGTTACTCTGCTGGCCTTGGAAGCACACAGTGTTAGGGGCTCAGCCCTCAGAGGAGGTAACTAGAAGCAGGAGGCAGGAGTCTTACCCAAGGGGCTGAGACTGTAAGTGAGAGAATGAGAACCATGGGTTCTCTCAGTCCTCTGAGACAAGATAATTTATACAATTGAAATATATGTTAAGATCCAAAGAAGTAAAATACTCAAAGCAATAGCTCTGCAACTTTGTACAAGAGATTGTGAAATTCAATCCCTGGTTTGCGTTAGGTCTTAAACTCAGGATAAATGGCTAACTGAGGCACCTATTTAACATATCAAAGCAGACACTGGCTGGTAGTCTCCCTCAGACTCTACCTGATACAAAGTCATCCTGGTTGTCATATCCTGCCCCTACCCTAAACTCTCCAACCCTAGTATTGGGCTGGGTTTCCCTTCCCCCAGCCTCTCTGATCCCTATATAAGCTAGCCATCTTGGCTAGTCTTCCTTCCTCATCTTCTGGCCTCTTAGCTTCTGGGTCTTCCCACTTCCCTCCCACCTTGCCCACATGGCCTGGTTCAGTGCTGGCCACATTCACTCTGGACTCTTCAGGACATCTCTGGCTGTGCTCTTCATCATATCCACAATAAACCCCCTCCACCATCCCTAGGAATGTCATGTCCTCATTCCATTCTTTTCATTCAGTTTCTTAAACAAGGAACCACAGTATTGTTTTTTTTTTTAAAGATTTATTTATTATTATATGTAAGTACACTGTAGCTGTTTTCAGACACACCAGAAGAGGGCATCAGATCTCATTACAGATGGTTGTGAGCCACCATGTGGTTGCTGGGATTCTAACTCAGGACCTTCGGAAGAGCAGTCAGTGCCTTGACTAGCGTGTCCCCCATTGTTTTCATAGTAACATTTATGTCATGTAGCAGTCAAAATTTATTCTTTTCCCATTTATGAATTGTCAGGTATGGTGGCACATGCTTTTTACTTCCAGTATTCAGGAGGCAAAGGATCTCTATGAGTTTGAGGCCAGCCAGTCTACATAGTGGGTTCCAGGACAGCTAGACCTTCATAGTGAGACCCTATGAATAAAAGTGAATAGAAGATAAACCAATTAAAACCAAGCAGTGGTACTGAACTGCTGGGGCTTCTGTCTTGAGAGCAAGCAAGATGAGCCAGGCTAGGAGGGAAGCTGAGAAGCTGAGACTGGTGCCAGCAGGAGGCAGGAGGGGAAATGAGTTGTCTGTCACTGAAACTACAGGTGCTTTCCCTGCCACTGCCTGCCAAATTACACAACCATTTAGTGGTGGCTCTGACCTCATTAACAAATAAGGAATTTCATCTTGTCCTTTACATCATAAGTGTAGATTTTCCCATTTCAGATCTTTCAGGCAGAGAACCCAAATACCACCATTTGCACTTATGATTGCCAAAACTTTCATTTTATATTTGTATTTTGTATAGCATAACACAAATTTTAAATATAACAATGTAAATGGGTTTTGCTTGATTTAAGGAGGAAACTAGGAGTAGAGTCAAACAAAGTTTTTTTTAGAATATTTCTAACAAGGATGCAAACATAATTGCATGTTTCTCAAATTATTTTGGAGGCCAAAAGGGGTTAAATCAGAAATAGAATTACTAGGAGTTAGATTATTTTGAGGTTTTTACCAAAAATTATTTTTGGTACAGTCTAAGAATTTGTTACATCAGTCTGTCCGCTAATTATAGTAAGAACTAGAGCCTTCCAGCAAGTTCTTCCATGGAACTGTTACACTTTGATATTGTTCACATTTTTGTTTCATTTATAGTATCAGATGGATATTGATGCCTGCACGGGAAAATACAATTGTTTTCTCCTTTAGGATTTACTGTGTTCATTTGTCAGGTTTTTCTGAATATCTTGTATCCTAGTAGGCAAGTCTTTTTAAGCTCAAAAGTAAAATTGCCCTAAATTTTTAAGAACCCAAACCTTATAACCTGTGTTTTAAAACTTTAAATGTTAGATCTGCCATCGCAGGTGGAGTGGCCGCCACAATGCAGATTTTTGTGAAGACCCTCACGGGGAAGACCATCACGCTCGAGGTTGAACCCTCGGACACTATAGAAAATGTAAAGGCCAAGATCCAGGATAAGGAAGGAATTCCTCCTGATCAGTAGAGGTTGATCTTTGCTGGTAAGCAGCTGGAAGATGGCCGTACTTTGTCTGACTACAACATTCAAAAGGAGGCTACCCTTCATCTTGTGTTGAGACTTCATGGCGGTGCTAAGAAAAGGAAGAAGTCTTACACCACTCCCAAGAAGAATAAGCATAAGAGGAAGAAGGTTAAGTTGGCTGTGCTGAAATACTATAAGGTGGATGAAAATGGCAAAATTAGCCGACTCCATCGAGAGTGTCCTTCTGATGAGTGTGGCGCTGGAGTCTTCATGGGCAGCCACTTTGACAGGCATTACTGTGGCAAGTGTTGTCTGACTTACTGCTTCAACAAACCAGAAGACAAGTAGTTGTGTATGGGTTAATAAAAACAAGGAACTCATAAAAAAAAAACTTCAAATGTTGATGGCTAATGTTCATTAAGTAGATTCTGTTTGTTTTTAGTTTTGTGCTTGCCCTTCGTCTGATATCAATGATGAGATCCTGACGAGGGAAGAAGTGAGAAGAAGCTGTGAGAGGCCGCCCTACTACTAAAGGTCCATTTTATACAGGATTCCAAGTCTCTAGAGCATTTAACAGTGAACGGTTCTCATATCAGCCTGACATGTAGAACAAGGTGGTTTCTGTCTGCTGTTTTGTGTGTAGAGACCAGCGCTCTGTGTGCACTATAGTTGTGCATAGTGCCTCCTCTCCCTAACTAGTCAGCTGAAGAGCATGGCCCCAGTGTGCCATGGGACTGCACAGGCTCCAGGAAAATACCAGGGTATCCTCTCTAGAACTTGACTTTCTCAAATAGCTCTTTATATATTTTCTCCCTGAGACTCTCATTAAACTAAAAATTGATAGTGGTCTTGCTCATGCCAATAAGCACTTTAAAGTATTTTGCAACTTATAAAATATTAATTATATTATTTAAAGCCCTTACAATCCACAGGGTCAACCTATTGTGGAACAACACCATCAAATACTTAAATAACATATATATATATGTATATATATATACATATATATATGTATGTGTATATATATTCCCACATACTGTGTTACATTTAAATATGCTAACTTTAAATTTAATAATTTAAAGAATAATGCTTTAAAATTCTTTCATTTTATTTTATCTATATTTTTATTGGTGGTTTGTCTGTATGTCTGTGTGAGGGAGTTACAGACATTGTGAGCTACCATGTTGGTGCTAGGAATTGAATCAATAGAAAGAGCCTGATATTCATCTAATATCAGGTCAAGATTATGGTTGTGGCTCTTCAGAAAATAAATAAAGTCCTACTTGTCTCCCACTCTTGCATCCAACCAGGACAGCATTCTGAAGACCCTAGACAAAGGAACCCACTAAGAGGAGACATCTCAAAAGGAAGAGTAGGCCAGACTCTTGGGGAAACATCAAGACTTTAACTTCTCAAGCCCAAACTTTGGAGAAACAAMAAGGACACGATACCATTGACACAGAAATTATGCTATTATGTTCGATGGCATGTTAATTCTCAGCATGACAATGCAGAATACAAATGCCTTTTGTTGGAGAGGATAAAAGGCACACCTGTAATAGGAGACAATATGATGTTGTTTTACTAACCTAAAAATTGTTTTTGAGGGTGTTTTTATTGCCAGTTCCAGGAATACAAAGAGAAGTCTCAAAGATGGCCTGACACATTAAATAAACCAGACCAATACAAAGTTACTGCAGAAACAAATTGTAAAGAGCAAGCCAGGAATCAGTAGCCAATCAGGTCAGGATATAGACATTATTATGGTTTGAATATGGCTTGTTTCCTGAAAGTTTATGCTCTACAAACTTGATCCCCCTAATCTAAAGAAGTTAAAAGGGAGTGAGACCCTGAAAAGGTAGAACCTAAATGTAGTCATAGAAATGACCCTGATTGGAAAGGATTGATGCTAACTTAGCGAGTGGGTTGGGTCTCATGGTAATGGTTGTTTTGAAAGCTGAGCTAGGCTTCTCCATTGTCAGCCTCTCTTACCATGTGACTCTAGAACTGTATCACTCATTGGCACCATGGAATACCATATGCCATGTTAGGGACAAAGGGAGCAGCCCTCAACAGATACCTATTTTGTGCCCTAGCTATGTGAATCATTAAACAAATAAATCTCTTTAAATATATATATATACATATACATATATTATAATATAACATATTATATTATATTATTATATTATATTATTCAGTGTTAAGTATTTTGTTGTAACAACACAAAGCAGATGAGGACAGATGTTTGCCCATTTCTGTACCTTTAGCAATGCTCACATCTTTGTCTATGTTCAAACATGCTTGAGATGTAATTCCACTTTTGTTTTTATTTATCACTGTCTTAGTATGTCTTAGTCTTTTGGGAGGTTACAACCTGCAAAATTATCTGTGTCTGTTAGAAGAACACCTTAGCAGACCTCTGAGTGTCTTGTCAGGTCCTGGTTGTACTTTTCTCTTTCTCCTAATAGAAGAAGCAATTTTTATGCATCTTATCTCCCTAGAGATCATTCTGAAATCCTGCCCTATGGGGAGCAGTCTGTTGTGTTTCCTCAGTAGCCAGCAGGACAACGTGCTTACAAACCACTCTGTGAGTGCTCAGAGAACTCACTGGGACCTAGCGGAGCTGTGTTTCTGCTAAGGTAGTTTGTATTTTCAAGATTTAAGAACACTTATAAAAATTTATTTAATTCATTAATGAAGAAACCAGTATGATGGTCAGAGCTCAGTCAGCACCACTGAGGAGCTGGGCTTATAGGTGGATATCATGAAGCTCTGAGGATAAGATGTACAGTTACATACAAAATTTGTCAACATTTGGCAGGGCAATCATAACCTAAGGGGTTGGTTCCCAACCTGTGGGCCACAATGCATTTGGTGGAGTGGAGGTTGAATGACCCTTTCATAGGGGTCATCTAAGACTACCAGAAAACACAGACTATGTTACAATTCATAACCGTAGCAAAATTATAGTTATAAGGTAGCAATGAAAATAATTTTATGGATGGGGGTTACCACAACATGAGAAACTCTATTAAAGGATTTTCTAATAGTTAGCAATGAAGTTAAATGTCTGTGCTCTCATGGACAGATCTGGAAGCAGACGGAGAAGTATGTTCGTCCAATCATCCCCCCTTGTCAGCGAGCTTCCGCGTCTCTGGGGAATCCTGTGTCCCATATCTGAGAAGTGTCACATAGTCCTGCACCTGAGATCTGGAATGTCTCCCCATGCTAATGAGGCATCGCAAAACCTTAAGCCTTCAGCTAATGACCTTTGCCCACCCTGGATATTACTCTTTCCCCAAAACTATATAAGCCTTGGTTCACCCTCAAATAAAGTGTACCTACAAGCCCACCCAGAATAAAGAAATGTGCACAAGGTAAGGACATACGAGAGAGCTGCTTCATTGAAGATCACCAGAGAAGGACTGCCTAAAAAAGCTGTAATACCAAGATCCTTGGAGAACCTCCTCCCCACCTCTCCACAAAACTCGTGCCCAGGTGGTCCTTTTCATCCTCCCAGTGTGCATACACACCATGAAAAGGAGAAAGCAGAGGGCACAGAACCACAGAAATGTGGGTATTTTCTTGAGATTTTAGTCATTTTGGTAAAACATTAAACCTATGGAGTGCTGTGGTAACCTCTGATGCTTTAGTCAGAAAGGCCTTGCAGGTTGATGGGGCAGAGCCCTTAAGTTTATGCTACCTGATGCTTACTTCAGAAAACTGTCAGAACTGAAGAGGTTTGCAGAAAAATAGAAGGGTCTGAAAACTATTATAGCAAGGGGACCCAGACTCAGAAACAGAAATCATGGCTGCAAGCGGTCGCCGACGGGCGCGGACACCAACTCGCTCGGGGTCTGGGTACTCTGGGCCCAGGTCCTTGACCCAGGCAGACACCTTGCATCGGATCGGAACGGCAGGTGGTCACGGAGCTCACCTGCCTGGCTACCAACTCGCCCGGAGATCTGTGCAGCCTGTGCCCGGATCCCAGGCAGGACGGCCACCTTGCCTCAGGGCACCATAGTCTACTAACAGCAGAGACCAGGTACGGGGGCAAAGGCCAGGACTGACTGCAGCTGCTCTGTCGGGCTCTTGCCCGCATCCAGAGCCGAGAGAACCCGGTAGCGGTCTCTAGGGACTAGCCTGTCTGGCGTGCAGCAGAGGCCGCCATCTGGCCTCAGCTTAGAGCTGCAAGTGGTCGCCGACCTGCGCGGACACCAACTCGCTCGGAGTCTAGGTACTCTGGGCCCGGGTCCTTGACCCAGGCAGCCAAGACCAACGTCTGTGCGTGTTGTGCCAGGTATACAGTAGAAGCAGCCACCTTGCCTCGGGGCACCTCAGACAGCTAACCAGACAGAGCCCTGTGGACTGAGAGCACCACCATCTAGGCTCAAGCAATCCAACCAAGGAANTCTAAAAGAGCTTATATATGAAGATTCTTGGCAAGGAGGAGGAAGAAAAGGTATACAGATCTTGTGAGTTTAACACTTGAAAGTATATTTATTGTTAAGATATCAATAAAATAGATTTTTTTCAATATGGATATAAGCCAGTGATCAATTAATTATCTTTGAATTGTTCAAGGTTTATCTCAAATGTTTACAACAAACAAACAAACAAACAAAACCCTAAGCAACATATCCATACTGCTTTTATCAAGTGTCGGGCTAAACATTCTGGTGGCAAATGAATCAATGTGGCATAGAACTTTGAATGCAGAACCTGTTTTGGAATCAATCTGTAAATTGGTTAAAACCATCCCACTAATTGTTCTATTCAGCACTTCTCCCCTCTCCTAGGATTACTTAGCAGGGYGCTGTTTTGTCTCTCAGTGCGCTGATCATTTGCTGATCATTACAGCAACAGGACTGATGGCAAGYGACTTGCCTTGGCACACGCAGTGTTTGCTGTTTTCCCTGCAGTCTCTGGCAGCTTGTTATCTTGAACTGCATTTGTTAGCTTTAWAAGGCACAAGTGTCAAAAAGTATGATTGCATTGTTTCTATGTATAGAGAAGCAATTTAAAAATGAAACAGAGTAATCTGTAGAAATTATTAATAAGAATATCCCTTAGAGACTTTATGGGGGACTAYATCAAAGAGAAGGGTGTACCTGTAAAATCATATTTTAATTAAAACAAAGTGATTTAAGGGGWTAATAATGCAAATGTTGACTGGAGAGAGCAATACAGCAACATGAAATGTAAGGCGCCATGAATAATTACATTTAAGTGAGTTATTGTTTTGTTACATTTAAGTAAGTTACTTTTTGGAATTAGTTTTTGTTTTTGTTTTGTTTTGTTTTGTTTTGTTTTGTTTGGTGTTTCAAGACAGGGTTTCTCTGTATATCCCTGGCTGTCCTGGAACTTACTCTGTAGACCAGGCTCACCTCGAACACAGAAATCCACCTGCCTCTGCCTCCCAAGTGCTGGGATTAAAGGTGTGCGCCACCACTGCCTGGCTGTTTTTGTTTTTGTTTTTGTTTTTGTTGTTTTTCAAGTCAGGGTCTGACTATTTGGCTCTGGATATCCAGAACTCTCTATGTAGATGAGGCTAGCCTTGAACTCATTGAGATCAGTTTATGTTTGTCTTCCAAGAGCTCAGATTAAGGCTTGCATCACCGTGCCTGGTCTGGAAATGGTTTACGTTTACAAAACTTTTCAGCACCAGAAGGAGCCGATAAATTTATCTCATTATGTTATGGGGTCAGCTTAGATCCAACATAACTCAAACACAGGGTCAATGCAGATGACAAGAATTTATTGTCATCCAGCTGCTACCAATCGATCAGGGYTTCAGAACAGACTCAGGAGCTGATCTACAGCCCTAGAGGGAAGTGGTACAGCCTATTTAATGGATGAAACCATAGAGCAAGGGGGATTGGGGTGGGTTGTAGCACTGTCCAATCTTATTTTGACATAAGGGGTTGAGTAAGCGGGTTTCTACCAATTAGAATAGGAGTTGACTCCTTGGCCTGGGGGCATGAACTTAGTTTGAACCTAAGTTTGAGCAAGACAGAGAAGCTAGTTGCCCTTGAGATAGTGGGACTCAGACAATGGTCTTCTTACATGGTTTTCAGCAGACAACTGAAACTAAGACAACAGTCACCTTACAAGAGAAACACAACCCAAACACAGGGTCAATGCAGATGACAAGAGTTTATTGTGTTCTGAGCACAACAGAAGTTGCTCAGTTATTGGATGGAAAGTATCTTGTTCCCCTAGGGCCATGGACCCTGAACTGAGTTTTCCCCTAGGATTAAAWGGAGTCTGAAAACAAARCAACAGTACTTGGAACAGGTTTCTTTTGCTTGTTCCTAACAGTTAGGCAATCAGAATTCTAGGCCAGGCCCTTATCTTGGATAATAACTTAATTCTGCAATACATAAACACATGGAAAAAAAGTAGTTTAGTGTGACTACGATGTTCTTTCTTTAAAAGATTTACTTTCATCGTATTTCCACTCTTGTAAATAATCCCTCACCCATATTCAAAAAAGTAACCCAAGTGAAAAACTCATTGCTTTATCAAATTGGACTTTGGTGATGGCTGCACGTTAGTTTATTGTGGGATCTCTGTCTGGGGTGAATAGTTGGGTGTTGTGTCTCCACAGGACCAGTCCTCTCACACAACAGGATTTCTTTCGCCGCCTAGCACATCTATTCCTTGTTGAACGCTACAGCTCAGTTGAAAATTCTGGCACAGTTGGTGCTCAATTGTCTATGTTATAATATTGGCTAACTGGTCTTTCATTAATTATTTCTTAAGTTRTGGGAAAAGGATCCTGATAAAGTTTTAGTCTAAGAACTCTTCGCACTCTTTAATGTGGTTTGGGATACCGTCTGACAGATGTTCATAGGCAAAGCACTTTCATATCCTTTTCCTAGCTGTTAGGAAGAACATCATTATTGAACATATTATAATATAAATTTATTAGTCCTGTATTACCTCAACGGTTTTTCCTTTTAAAAGCACAACTTTTGATTTTATAGCACCTTAAGCTTTATATTCTAATATATTCTTGATGGAACTCCCATAGTGTAAATAATTTTTCAGTGTTCATAGCAAGGATAGAAAACACATATGAAGCACAGTTTTTATTTTTATGTTAAACCCTGTTTCTCATAAAGTTTTAATGTGGTCTCAGAATTCTTGTTAATGTAATTATCAAAGGTGGCATTTGAGATGCAACCAAAGGGTGAAATTATAGTCTTTAAGTCGAGATCAATACAACTTACAGTTACCTTTTATGATTAAACATGGTGCTAATTATAGAGTTTTTTCATAGATAATTTTTTCTGACTGTAGAAATTACCTTTCATCTCTGGCCTAATGAGCGATTTTTTTTTGGATGAGGAAACAGAATTTGTAATTCATTGTGATGATCATGTGACTTTCAAGAAATTTTAAATTTATTCTTTATTAATTCCTTACATTTAAACAGATTTAGTCATATTAACCTACCATTACCTCCTTCTAAATACCCCTAGTGTCATCAATACCTTTATTATTAATTTTCCAATATTTAATTTATGGATTGGGTGGTTTTTCTGTATCTGTGGACCATATATGTGCAGTACCCCAAGTGGCCATAAAGGCATGTGGGATTCCTGTGGAAGAGGAGTTAGAAATGATTGAGTTACCATGTGGGTACTGAGGTTAAATCCAAGGACCTCTAGAAATGCACATGGTCCTCTTAACCACTAAGTCATCCTCCTAGCCCTTCAGATCTGTATTTTTAAGTCTGCTAATATATTGGATTATGTTCATTGGATTTTTTTGCGAAAAATATGCAACTTGATCTTGATGTCCTATTGTTATACTATATTTTGGATTGGATGAATAAGATTTTGGTTTAGAATACTTCATGTATATGAAAGATATGGTTTTGGTATCAGAGAAATCCTAGATTTATAAGGTGAATTCAAGGGTATCTCATCCTGTTTAGCTTTATGAAAAGAGTGATGCCAAACTGATAAATTTTCCCCAGAAATCCTGAATTAGAATTCACCAGCAACATCTGGATCTAGATTTTTCTCTTGGTGGAGATTGTTAACTAAATTTTCAATTTATTTAATACGTATGATTTTCCAGGTTATTTCTTCATTTGTCCGCTTTCATGTAAGCTATTGAATTTACAAGCATTAAGTTCTTAATGAAATCCTTATCCTAAGTTTTAACATGTGTGGAATATACCACAATGTCACGTCTCTCATGCTTTATTTGGCCACACTAAAGACCAATTCGAAAGCCCAATAAGCAAGTTGCTTGGAATAGTTTCCTTCATTGCCCTGCAGACTACTCTACTTAATATTCTTTTCACATGTGGCTAGGTAATTAGATGTTTCTTCATACAGTTTGTAAAACATTGRCTGTGTTTTGTTTTGTTTTGCTAAGGGACAATTCTTTCAAAACTATGTACATAAACTCTTACTCCATTTTCCGTGATTGGTGGTTCGTTTTACCATGTATTGACTTCACATACATGCTCTACTTTCTCACATCATCATATTTCAGTGGTCTGCTTCTCATGTACTGCAAAATTATACGGTTTTAATAATGTTATCATCATATGCAAAATTTATCTTCCTTATTTACATCATTTATGTCTGTATCAAGTTGAACCTGCCTAATCTCATTTATTGTTTGCATTTATCTTCTATAAAGTTTTGGATAGCATTTCCTTTAATTCAAATATAGACTTAGAATTCCACTTAAATTTTAATGATATTCCAAATGGAACTTTATTAAATTTTTTATAAACACTCATGTTTCTTATGATTTTTACTATATTTAATATCCTACTCCTTATTATAAAAATTTTATAAAGATCTTATGCATCCTTTTAAGATTCCTTACACAAATTTTTATTATATAAAAATTTYGTTGTACCTTTATTTAATTTTCTACATATATTCAAGGCAGAACATRCTATTTTTAATGTAATAGTTTTCTAAATTCTTTGATAATTTTATACAATGTGCTTTGATCATATTCATCCCTGTTTTTCACTAACTCTTCTATATAGCTATAAACTTTGTGTATTCCTTTCTAGTGACCTACTAAATTTAATTTTTGCTGCATGTATACTCATGTGTGTATCCACTGGAGTGTGGTTGACTACCTAGAGGCTGTTCCTTCAAAGAAAAGTGATTTTCTCTCTTCCAGAAATCATCAAAATATTCACAGATCCCCAATTATGCATGAGAGCTTATGAGTCCCTCTGCTCTCCATGTTAAAATTCTTATCTTGTTCAGGTCTTATGCAGGCAAACACAGCTGGTGTACATGCGATGTGGTTCTGCCATGCCCAGAAGACTCCAATTCTGTCTTCCATGATCTCTGGGTCTTACAATTTTTCCATCTCCTTTCCTGAAGTGGCGTCTTAGTATTGGGAAGAAGAAACAGTATAGAAATAGCATTTGTAGCAGAGCACTTCATTGACACTTATACTCTGTTCTTTGACAAGTTGTGAGATTGTGTTAATCACCGTCCATTGCACACACAAGACCTTCTCCTTGATGAGGTCTGAGTTCAACAAGAAATGGGTATAAAGGAACAAATCGATAGGCCAGGTTGACACTATGTCTCTTTCACAGAATAATAGTAGTGGCTTTACCTCTGTGGCCTATGAGCTTCACAACCATTGGTTCTTGGACAGATTTACAGTATTAGGTGTGCGTTTTCTTCTGTAGAACAGGCTTTAAATACAACTTTAAAGCAGCTTGTTAACCCTATAAGAATGTGTGCCATTATTGCACATGCAAGCATATCCTGCCATGCCAGTTTTTATTGTAATTGGCAGCTTGAGTATTTTGACATTTTTGCCTCTTCTGTAGCCTATGTAACACCTTCCATTGTGAGAGAGAGTCAGCATGGATGAAATTTTCTTCCTGGTTAGTATGAACTTAATTTCTCCATTTTCTATACCCTAAATCGGTGGTGCTTTCAACAATGTGGTCCTACTGTTAAGTTCTGTTGGAAATCCAAGAACAATGGGAATTATCTTGAAAATTTTTTGGGAGTCTGTAGGGCATCCTTGATCAACAACTTGAAAGGAGATATCTCAACCCTGTCATTGGGATTTTTTAATATGTTAACCTGTAGCTTTTGGGAGAAGCATTATTCCTTGTGTATAGTAGCTCCAATTAAACTCATTTAATGAATATATTTATATTTCAGAAGAATATAAACTAATAAATTTCCATATGGCTATTTAAAACAACTTAAGTGTTAACTATTCATTCAACAATATCTTCCTTTACACTACCCTACTTCTCCTAACAAGTATCTCTGTCCATTGTTCCTCCTTTCTTCTTCCTTTTGGTTGTTATACTGTCCCCATCCCTTAAGATCTTTCTTCTGCACTCTCCACCATAGCCCCTTTTGTGTTTCTGTGTCCTACAGACCCAAGTTAAATTTACAAATCTAAGGATTTACAAGATCATAAGATTTGATCATATGTGGGTACGAGTGAAATTTATTTTTCTGGGCCTGAATTTTTGTATGCTTACAGTTCCATGTATTTACTTGAAAATTTCATTTWTTTTACAGATAAGTAAAATCACATTTTGATGATTTCTTCATCTTTTATTATCCATTCATCTGGTGCAGGATATTTGATCACACTGTGAACCCTAAAATCATGTACCAAAAAAAAAAAATACTTGTTTTTAATTTTGGTGTGGCTCAGTCTTAGCTCACACCTTTAATCCAAACACTTTGGAAGTGTACACCATTAATCCCAAACAGTGAACGCTGAAGAGAGAAAAGCTAGACACAGATAAAGATAGAAGGAGGCAGAAAATGAGAAGGAGCCAGAAGATTAAAA
Source organism: Apodemus speciosus (assembly GCA_002335545.1). NCBI lineage: Eukaryota > Metazoa > Chordata > Mammalia > Rodentia > Muridae > Apodemus > Apodemus speciosus. The sequence continues at coordinate 405,892 of BDUI01000148.1, forward strand.
CAGATTGTTATAGTTAGAGGTTAAGCAGAACAGTTCAGGATAGGAGAGGAGAATGGAGGATTGGAGAATAGCAGAAAGGAGAGGAGAAGAGAGGAGGGGAGGGGAGAGTAGAGGAGAAGAGAGGAGGGGAGGGGAGAAGTGAGGAGAGGAGAGAAGAGGAGACAAGATTGAATCAGTCAGCTGGGAGAAGAGTTTGAGGCAGAACACCTGAATTGAATTTGCCAGCAAGAGATCACAAAGAACTAGCAAGGATGCACTTATTTAGCAAGAAGTTTCAGAGGCTGGAAATATTCTAGGCCTAGATTAGTTGTACTGAGGCTAGAAGATTCCAGGACTAGGCCTAAGTTAGCAGACTGAGGAAGACTCAGAGACAACAATTACTACAGGAGAAAAAAAAGTTACTTTTACATTTATTGGTTGATGGACTTTACTTTTGTAATCTGTTCATCAGTAGATGAATGTCTGGGCACTTTCCATGTCCTTCCTATTGTGACTAGAGCAACCATGGCTAGAAATGAATATTTATCTTTGAATTAGAAAACAGAATCCTTTGGGTATAGCTGGGTCACGGGGTAGATCTGCTTTTAGTTTCTTTGGGAATCACCATGCCAGTTTCCAATGTAGATACACTAATTTTTGCTTTCACCAATAGGGATTGAGTGTTTCCTCTCTCCCGGAATCCTTGCTGCCTTCCAATTCACATTCTCCTCCTCTTCTTCATCTTCTTTTCTCTCTCTTCTTGTTCTTCTTCTTTTGTCTTCTTCTATTCTTCCTCTCTCCGTCTCTGTACCCCTCTCTCTTTCTCTCTTGCTTATGAAAGCTCAGACATTCTGCTAGGGTAAGATGAAATCTCAAGTTAGTCTTAATTTACATTTCCATAGTAA
>BDUI01000148.1:423574-435657 GCA_002335545.1 Apodemus speciosus
GTCAGAGTTTGAATCACAGAACAGTGTGAATGGCTGGTCTTTCACTGCAGCTGTAGCCTAACCTCTTTTCCTGGTGGTCTAAGTACTTACCCTGTATTCTACCTTTTCTCTTTCTTTCCACATCCCTCACCAATGGTATTTTGGTTGCCTGTGCCTCAATGGCTCTCTAAGACTTTTCTTACGCTATATTTTCTGTAAGAACATCTGAACACTTTTCCATATGAATGAGTTTATTTTTTTCTGTTGCCTTATTCCAGTATTGCAAGTTGTGTTACTGATATAGCGCAGGACTCAATGTTCATTTGGATTATAATTACTCAGCAGCACACTTTTGGACAGGAGGATGCTAAAATCTCAGAGGAATCGTTAATGTTGTTTCATGAAAAAGAAAGCTGACATTTTTGTACTTTGCAAATGGCTTCGATGAAGAGGAAATGTATAAAAAGAACTCAAAAGAACACAAGTACTATTGCACAAAATCAAAAGCGTGGAAAAGGGTCCAGGCAAACCACTCTGTAGAGAGCTATGTGGTGAGGATGTTTGCCTTTATGGGTCACAGTCACTGTTACAACCTCTAAACCTTATCACTGGAACAAAAGAAGCAGCTGATAACAATATATAGGTATATATAGGGGTATGTGTGAGTGTGTAAGTGTGTGTGTGTGTGTGTGTGTGTGTGTGATATCGAAGTTTCAACACATTTCTTAACAAGTACAGAAAAATGTACCCAGTGTTTGCCTAAGTGCTAGAGTTAGCTTTTACTATGTCTCCATCAACTGAATTCATTTCCATTTTGCCACTTGATAATTCCACTACCTTTCTTATAGATACTTCATATTCACCATGATTAAAAGAGAAGCAATTTTCTTGTGCTAACCAGCAGTCTTACTATTTATTTCAAAGATCAGATGATTTTCCCCCCCCAGGACTACAACATCCAAATCTGTGTTCTTCTTTATTATCTATTGGAATGCAAAGGTTCTTAATTTTAAAGGTCCGTTCACTATTGTTGGATGGGAGATTTCTGTGCATCTCTCATGTTTGCTTTGTGGGCATTCACAGCTTAGTACAGACGATCTTTACATGGAAGTATATGTAACAAATAGCTCCAGAGAGAATAGACCTTCATGTATTATTTCATTTAATGATCCCCGTGCAGTGAGCTAGATGCTATAATTTTCCATCTCATCATTCCCTTTGACGATAGAAGCTCTTAACAAAACTGGTGGCACATGCTTTTTTGAGAAACGTAACTTGTTCTTTCTTCAAAGAGAGACAGGACTTATTTGCCTCTGCTGAGTTAAAAAAAATCTCAGAGAAGAACTTATTGGAGACAAATCAACCATTAGTGAGAACCGGACTAAGGTTCTAATAGAACGTAAAACACTTGTTCTGTAGTCCATAGTACGAAGATCCAATTTACTGATATTTTCACATTGCTTGTTTGCTCTGTCATGAAGAGGGAACGATGACTGTCTGGCAAGGGAAGCACTAAGGCAGTCCTTAAGGAGAAAATTAAATTGAGAAAGTACATTTATTCATAATTTTCTGCAATTATCAAAGGGTGTCATTTGAAGATTCTAAATTGTAATTAGTAAAACAGCAATTGAAACAGATGAAGGAGACCCACCTCCCTGGGGCACTGGGCAGACTTTAAGCACTGTTAAAACCCATTAAGCSCACTATTAATGTGCTTGGCAAGCCCATCCGTTTCTTGCTGTGAGCGCTCTTTCTGATGCTCCCTTTCTTATACATAGATGAAGGTTTTGTGGTAATTTAGCTCTCTGATCGACAGTTCTTAGATTCTCTTTCTCTGTTTCCTTGATGTCTCAAGTAAGAGAACTACTAGTTACACGGGGCTAGCTAGCTTACTTTTATGTCAGCATTTGCAATGGCAAACACTCCATGGACTCCTTGTGAAAACTCCACCATTGCAAATAATTGCTTCCTCTTCCACAGTGCTCCCTCAGCCTGAAGTGTTTTAGTTTCCCAGTCTGAAGGAATGATAGATGACCGGTAATCATTTTCACCTGGGTCAGACGTGGGCCATGGTAGCCTAGTATTGCTATGGTTATTATAAAAGACACAGGGATGTGATTGGTACAGAGAGGACAGAGAACAGAAATTGAAGATAAGGGAAGTCTAAAGAGCAGAACCGAGAAATTGGAAGAGTTTGTAGGCCCAAGGATCTCACATTATAAACATAGGAGCTGTTATGTTGGCCAGTCAAGGGTGAGGAATAATCATGGCTAGGTCTGCATGGATGCTCAGCTGATGATGGCAAGGGTGAAGGGACGCTGTTTCCATGTCCTATACTGGACACTATACATGTCCACTATACATGTTAGGTACAGAACTAAGAGTCCTGTTCCCCAAGGCTTGCACAAGAACCTTAATATAGTACCGCCACCTGGCTCCTGCCAACTCTTGCCATTTTTTCCCTGTCACTAGGACTTGCTGGACTAGAGAATCACAAGTTATGTGTGCTTCCCAGGAAGCTATTATGTTGTACTTCAGTCCCTCATTTCTCCTGCTCAACATTGCTTCTTGTTATCATGGATGTAAAACTTTTATTGTATTCCTAGCACATCAGCCTCTGTAAGTACTGAGCTTCCGTTCCCACTGTTCTTGGCTTTACTGTCTAATATTACTATCCCATTTTTCCCAGTGAGTAAAGATGTTTCTGTGGTGTTTCTTTGTTTATAAGAAGCTCTTATTATGCAGTCCAGGGTGGCCTCATAGTTTGCGCCCTCCAGTAGGAATCTAATTGCTCCTGTTTATGTCATGTCTCAATGATTTGTCTTTATCCACTATATGAAAAATTTTGAGGAAGACAATCGATTTTCCTTGCTCCAATTTTCTCTCTTCTGTGTACATTATTGCTATGACTGATCATTGCTATTTTGGTCATTCTGCTTGATTGTTCCTTTATTATACCTTCACTCCCCTTACTTTAAGGATCTTTTCCATCAGGAAGGAGTATGACTCTGTATTTAAATGGGTACATCTGCCTTTCTATTAAATGTCCATTTATGATGTGCATATCCATGAGCTTTATTTTATTATTCTGCCCTAATAAACCATAACAACCTCCTCATGCATCAAGATAAGCTGCTTCTAGTGCTGTGGGTTTCCTAGTATTCTCTGCTTAGTCTTTGTCAATGATAATGATGATAATAATGATAGCAACCGCATCTCAAACTCAAAAGGTTCTACCATTCCCTAAGAAACTTAACAATGGCAATAGCCCTTAGGTAAATGGCTATGTAGGTAACTAACTCTGCGAAAAGTACGTAATTGCAGGACTGAAGAGCTGCTCTTGAACAACCAATTTTATTTGAGGTCATTTAGGAAAATTTGGAATATGATTGCAACCTTTGAGAAATTAAGCTTAAGTCAGTTAATCACTCTCACATGGAAGACCATTTGGACCAAAAAGGCTATAGTTAATTTGAACCCTAAACAAATGGAGACTTTTTAAAAATTTTTTTTTTTTTTTTTTAGTCCAGGTGAGAAAATTTCATTTAAACTATATATGCATATTTATAGTAGACTTGTGATTATTGTCGGGTTAACAGTGTGCTTTTAATGACTTTTCACACATCCTTACTATCATTTTACCCATGTCTCCTTCTATATTTATCCCTTCTTTTCTTTCTTATTAGCCCCGTCCACATTTCCCCATTTCCTCCATCAGATCACGTGGCATGCCTATTCCTCTCTCTCTCTCTCTCTCTCTCTCNCTCTCTCTCTCTCTCTCTCTCTCTCTCTCTCTCTCTCTCTCTCTCTCTCCATTGCTCCCCCCATCACCTGCCCTGGCAATGGTTTCATTGATTTTCCTGATTCATGCACTTACTCCAGCATGTGTACTCACACCTCCTGAAGATTTGAAGTTAGGAGGCTCAGACGCGAGAAGCCACGTGACATGTGCCTTTCATGTCATGACATGTGTAGGTTCCCTCACTCAATACGATCTTTTCTAGTTCTATTTGCCTGCATAGTTTATGATGCTTCCTTCAAGGGTCAAAGACCATCTAACAAAAAGCCTAACACCGAGGATAAGAATTCTTCTTTTAAGTTACTGATGAGGGTTTTACGAGAAACTCTGACGTTACAGGCTATCACCATTGCCCTTGGCGGCCTCCCAGAGGTTAAAGGTAAGTCCATATTGCTGAAGACTCTGTGCACTCAGACACAGGATCCAGAAGCCCGAGCTCGAACTGACACGAAAGTCTCCTCCATGAATAATAGCTTTTATGGTACAAGAGGTGTCGATCAAACCTTCAAAGTTGGGAAGCGACACACAATCTTACTCAGCTACGATGCCTATAAGACATGAGAACAATGAAGCATGATACAATAACCTTAAGGTTGCCGCAGTGACCTGCTAACCTTGGCAGTAACCAACAGCCCTCTAATTGGAGACCCACTCAAAAAGAGGGTATCTATACCTGGTTTGGAAACCTAGCCACTACTCAGAGCAAGTGAAGTTGATCTTAGGGGAAAACCTACAACCACAAATTTATTAAACGAGCCTAATCCCTAGCTACATTGCAAATATTTGTCCTTCTACCCAGTGATAAATGTAACCTCCACTCCTCATCAAGGGAACTTTTCTTTGTGACAGGTGGAGACCATTGCCGAAAGCTACAACCAATCACAATGTAGAGTTACGGCGCCCAGTCCCAGTGAGTATATCTGTAAAACAACTCCCACACTGAAGGCTCAGGGATTATTGCAGAAGAGAAGGAAAATAGTTGAAAGCCCCAAAGGATCAGGAGTTTTCCATGAGACTGTATTTCTTAGGAATGTCAGAAGATAGAGCCATAAAGTCTCATTATCATGACTGCCAAAACAGAACCCCAGGAAGCATCAACTCTTCATAAAGAACTACAGACAACTCAAGAAAGCTGAGGGTGGGAGACACGGTTTCCTCTTGGGAAGAACACACGAATCGGTTATCCAATACCAAATAATTAGCTTTGAAAATATACATGCAATTAACAATATACAGACTAATCAGGGTGTATTTACATATTTAGGAATAAATGTGTATTTTATATGTGTATATATTTATATATTTACGTGTATTAATATATATCATTGTTAATCATAAATCTTACACACACACACACACTCACACACACATATATATTATGTAACAATGAAAAAGAGCATGAATTTGAAAAAAGAGCAAGGAGGAGTGTTTGGGAGGGCTTAGAGGGAGAGAATGAAATGTATTTACAGTCTTAGAAAAAATAAAGGAAATAATTAAAAACTAATAATGTAACAATTTTTCCTTAATTATAACAATTATCCTATAAGAATGTAAGACATTTTATATTTCTGATTTTTCTGTGATCCCAGAATAAAGTTCATATTCAAACCTAAAAAAACAAAACAGAATAAATGATTTTTTTAGTATTTATCTTTGTGCATATGTGTGTGTGCCTGAGTATGTGTATTTTCACCATATTCACACCTACGGAACACCTAAGGCGTTGGGTTTCCTGGAACTTGAGTTATAGGCAGCTGTGACTAATGTGTGTTCTGGGAAGCAAACCCAGGKCTTCTGCAAGAACAGGAAGTGCTCTTATCTGCTAACCATCTCTTTATCTCCACAAGAAGAGTCTCCATCCCAAAGATGTTTCAGGCTAACTTTACTATTGTCTAGGTACAAATTATAGCAAATGATGAGGAGAATTTCCTTTCAGATCCAGTCTATTCCAAAGTTTTACATTTCCTTAAATCTTCCCCATTCATTTTCTATAACATTTAAGGGGAAGACATTATCTATATCTATATGTCTTTTATATTATATATAACTATTACATTATATATAGCTTTTATGTTAATATAGATATGTATATATATATATATATATATATGTTGCTTTTTAGCATCTAAAGGCTTTGCTTTAACTTTTTTACTGACCACATGGGTATTCATTTCAAGTATACATCTCAGACATAATGCATTGAAACTTGCACAATTTTCAGCATTTTATTCATTGCCTTTGTATATAATGTTTCTTCTGAATGAATCTCTCACAAGACTTAGTTATCACTTGCTTGTTAATCCTTTACAGTCCGAATAGATAAAGGTCAGCTGGGGACTTCCTGCATCCAACAGACTGCTTAAGCGCCCTCATCTAAGGTTTCCTGAATTTTGTGTTTTGCCCTTTTGTAACACGTGTTATTGGGAATAACATTTTATGCTTTTTCTTTGCTAGATTATAAACTCCTTGTAGACCCAGGTAACATTTTGTTCTTGATATGTTCTTAAGGCTAATCACATGGCTTGTTGAAAAGGAATTCAAAACTGGTTTAAAAAAAAATCAAAGAATGTTACTCTAGTGATGCTGATAACAGCAGGTTCTTCTAACTTCCAGTCACCCAGGTTTGATTCCCAGCGCCTACTTGGTGGCTTACGACCATCCGTAACCTTAGTTCTAGGGGAACTTATGACTTGTACCAATCTCAGTAAGCAATGTGCATACATGGTGTATAGACATCCATGCGGGCAAAGCATCCATACAATAAAATAAAAACAAATAAAAAATTTTAAATTTTATTTTACATTTTTACATATTTACTTTACATCCCACTCACTGGCTTCTTCCAGTCACCCCTCTTACAATCTTCCTCCCATCCTGCCTCCCCTTTTCCTCTGAGTGGGTGGGGGCCTCCTGGGTATCCCCCTCTCCTGGTACTTCAAATTCTTGCTAGACTAGGTGCTTCCTCTCCCACTGAGGCCAGACAAGGCAGCCCAGGGAGAACGTAAACCATGTATGGGCAACAGCTTTTGTGATCGCCCCACATGAAGGTCAAGGTGCACATCTGCTATATATGTGCCAAGAGTCCAGGTTAGTTGATCCTGTTGGACTTCCTGTGGAGTTCTTGTCCCCTCCAGGACCTGCAATCCTTCCTCCCATTCTTCCATAAGAGCGCCCCAAGCTCCATCCACTGTTTGTCTGTGGGTGTCTATAGCTATGTGAATCAGCTACTGGGTGGAGCCTCTCAGAGGACAACATGCTCCTGTCTGCAGGCATAAAAGTGTATCATGAATAGTGTTAGGGATCCGTGCTTGCCCTTGGGATAAATCTCAAGTTGGGCCAGTTACTGGTTGGCCACTCTCTAAGACTGTGTTCCATTCTCTGTGCCTGCATTTCTTGTAGACAGGATAAATTTTGGGTTGAAAGTTTTGTGAGTGGGTTGGTGTCTCTCTTGCTCCACTGGGATTCCTGCCTGGCTACACGGGGTGGCTGCTTTAGGTCCCATGTCCCCAATGTTGTGAGTCATAGCTAAGGTTACCCTTATTGATTCTTGGGTGTCTCCCTTTCCCCAGGTCTCTGTCTCGTCCTGGAGATGTGCCCCCATTTCCAAACTAAATAAAATTTAAAGCTTAACTTGATATTGTTAACCTTTTATCTTGATTTTGTTCTCTTTTTAGTAAGCACATTTTGATTTATTTTTTTACTTTATTCTGGCATAAAATGTTTTCCTGAATTGTAGTGTACTTGACAGATACACTTGCACCTCTGGGTCTATTTATGCACATTTTTTTTTGCTGCATTTTCTTCTTTGCTGAAATGAAATACATTAATGGGCTTTCTTCTTGTCCTCTACTTTCTTCTAATGGTTGGCCAGTAGAAACCCCTGATGCACTTAAGAGGAAAGGATGATTAAAAGGTCAGAATATTTATCACCCACTTTCTTCGTGATGACGGATGGCTTGCCTTGACCCCCAACTCTCACCTCTTTCAGGCAGTTTATCTCTAACACTTTCCACTTCTGTGGAGTAGAGTGCCATGCATTGCCTTCCTGAATCTTGGCCAGTTTTTAACTGACTCCTGCCAGTAGGCCTGATCAATGCAATCCTTCTTTGTGGTATCTGCTGCCAAATCTCAGTTTAACTCCGCCTTTCATGGAGAACGTTGAGGTTTTATGTTTGCTTTATTTGATTTTAGCTAATAAGGTAATTGACTGAGGAATTTGCTCTAGGAGGGAGACCTTCAAAACCAAACTTTCAAATGGAATTACTAATATAAGCAAATACTAAATGGGGAAAAGTTCTGTGTTTTGAGAGATGGAGTATGGGTAACCCCTGATAAGATTTAGTACTGCATGTTATCCTAATGTCATTAGATGAGACGCAGATGGAAGGAGATTGAGTGGCTGTAGTATTTTGTAGGGATGGTAACAAGAGTGATTATAAGATTACTGGGTTCTCTCAATGTGTTTATAATTCTAGAGGTCCAGACATAAGCAAATATAAGCACTAGCTACTAACACCAATTTATGAATACCACTGAAGAACTAGATTCTGCTTGTTGCAGTATCAGAGGTATCTTCTCTCTCATGAATTCATGGGGGGGTGTAAGGCTGAAGACCAACAAGTTGTGTTGTAAGCATCAGTTCATTACTTGGCTTCTCTCAGTATCTCATACTAAGAAATGGAGCATGATGGGAAAGTCAAGTGTTCTTATGTGTGTGAAGGAGACATTTATCCACTTGGAGCAAGCATGGGTTTATCTGGATTTATCTTAAGGCTGTACCATACCTTCTTAACTGTCTGATCTTTGGCCATGCTTTGCAAGCTTGAAGTAGATTTGAGTCACCCGGGGTTCCTTTCAAAATGAAGACTTGATTCAGTGGATATAGGGAGACAAAGGAATGTAGACTTAATTATCTTCTCAAGTATTTACAATGAAGTCTTACACTAATTAAAAATGGTAGACAGAATTGTTGAAAGTTGGAAATATTTTGTTAAGAAGTATTCATGCCAAATACCAGAAGACAGATGTTAATTAAGCACAATGGTAGCCATAACTGTGAAATCCTTCATGGTTCACAGTAAGGGAATCCTGCTGAAGTAAAGGACATTCCATTTCACCTTCAACAGTGAATGAGACACATAGCTTGCCTTTTCAGATTTTAGAAGCAGTATGTATTATCTTTGGTCATCTTTTTCAAACTCATCTTCTCATCTGGATCTGCAAGGATGCTATGAATGATTTAGATCTCAAATAAACAACACTGTAAGAAGTCTGGTTTTCATTGAAACTACCTTCCCATTTGAGCCTAATAACTTATCATCACAAGTGACTTTTTAAAGTATCTGTTACAGATAAATCAAACAAAAGAAATCCCAGCATGGACTTTATTTTTTAAACCTAAAATAGCCTGTGACTTTTTAAAGTATCGGTTACGGCTAATTCAAACAAATGGAATCCCTGCATTCCTTTTCTAATTTTGTTTGAAAATTTACACCTCCCTTGTACTGCTCTGCTAGGCAGTGAGTGTAGCTAGGAATGTGTGAAATGGAGCCATATTTTCTAGGCTGTACTGTTTGTTATCATATGAACTCAGCCATAAAACGGACTATTGCACATCACCATTAAAACACAGAGATGGTATGTCTTAGCCCTAAATGTATGTGCTCTGGGAGACACAAGTATAGAGAATGAACGGAGGGTAGGATCCGTGTAACAGGGTATCTGCTCAATTGCTATGCAGTCACAGAAAAAGGAGAAGAATGTGTTTGATTTGATGGATGATCTGATTGTTACACCAACAACTGCTAGACATGGACAGCAACTCCCAAGGTATCTATGAAGGCACTGCAAACAGTAAAGACCATTGTTTGCTGCCCAGATTCTTTGACTTTTGAGGACTGGGGTTCTCACTTTCCAGGCTTTTAAGTATCTCGGGAGCAAGGGTTTCAACTGAGCTCCTGTTCAGGACTTGCTCTTAGCTGGACAGGCCACTCAGAAAATCATGCTCCCTTTCTGAGGGTAGTGCTATCCATCAATTGGTCAACAGAGAATAAGAAGGCCTGTCTCAAGGCCATAATATAGAATAACTCCAAAGAAGCATCAGGCTCTGACGTTAGCCACAGGCATCATTACTGTTTAAATTCTCCTGTGTTCCTCATCCATTTCCTCACTTCTTAGTTATTTATCTTGAGTATGTCCACATACACTTTCTGCTCCTAAATCTGAATTTGTTTCTTAAGGATGGCAAGCATGTGACAAGTTAGTGGCAAGAAGGATCGATGTTCAGAATGTCCTGAAATAGTTGTGAAGTAAATAACTGCTTATTAGGCCTTTTAATAAACTTAAGGGACAAACTTTTGCCGATATTTTGATGTTCGTTAATTACAATTTTCCTCATTGACTTTTTTGTGTATGTGTGTGAAAAATACTAATATCAGACAACAGGCCAGCTTTCAAATGGAATATGACCCCAATGATATAGTGCTAGAGAATATTTGTGTGTCTCCTGTGTGGAAAGTAAAAGCCCGCCTCTGAGCATGAGAGACAAAGGTAGATTTAAAGGGGGAAAGGATGCCCCACCCCAGAGATGTCTACCTCCCCCTGCCGCCCATTGGTCCCCTTCATCCTCTAGGTCCTGAGAGACTCGTAGATTGCATCAGTAAAGTCCTATGTCCTCTGGTTTGTGCTTGGATTCATACAATGAAGGCTCCATAGAAAATAGGAAAGGGACAGAGAGGGAAGTGGGTGCCTTTTCTTTGTCACCTTCATTCTTGTGAGGTTCTCTTGGGTTTACTGTTTCCTCCAAAGCTGTGTCATCCCTTGGAGATTAGGATGTTAAGAACTTGTCAATTCCTAATAGCAGACCTTTTTCTGTGTTCTTGTGATTTTTCTGAATATCGTGTTTTCTAAGTATGTTTCTTCTTTATTACAATTTTGAGGGCTGGAGAAATGGCTTAGTGGTTAAGAGTACTGACCGCTCTTCTGAAGTTCCTGAGTTCAAATCCCAGCAACCACATGGTGGCTCACAACCATCTGTAATGAGATCCGATGCCTTCTTCTGGAGTGTCTGAAGATAGCTATAGTGTACTCACATATAATATATAAATAAATCTTTAAAAAAAGAATTAATAATCTTGAATTATTCTAATTTGAATTTTTTTAAAAACTATCAAGATCCTGATAAGCATTTAATTAAAGAAAGAAAAAGAGTTAATTTTTCTAATGGGACAAAGTACAAGAACCTAGCTAAAACTAATAGGAAAATTCATATTCTGGTCCTACCCATTTACAACATAAGGCCTTCCACAAATGTTGTAATGTAACTTCATTTTCAATTAAAAACAGAAATTTATTTCTATTTTAAAGGGGATATCAGTATTAAAATTGCCTGTAAAATCTCAGAGACCTAGGGAGCATTATAAATGTAGGTTCAAATATATCCATCTTAAGTTTTGCTTAGTGTGAAAAAAACATTGTTTTTGAATATATGTATAGACAGTCTTTGAAAATATATGGTCTCTCAATATATATATAGTCTTCGAGTATATACATATATATGAATATTATACAAGCATATATTATATATTAGAAGAGAATATTATATGTATATTACATATTATATTATACATATTAGAGGAGGAAGTAGAGTAGATCGGGGAGAGAAAGTAGAGGTCTCTGGTTTGGACATTCTTTCTTCCATCAAATCTACCTCTGTCCATCATCCTCATAAGTGGGTTTTTATTTTCCACACAGGAGCTAACAAAATATTTTTCTAAACTTTTTTATTTAATTCTTCTTTTTTTAAAATTTATTTTCTATATTCTTTGTTTACATTCCAAATGATTTTCCCTTTCGAGGTTCCCTCCTCCCCATAGGTCCCATAAGCCCTCTTCCCTCCGCCCATTCCCCAATAAACCCCCTCCCACTTCTCTATCCTGGTATTCCCCTACAATGGGGCATCAAGCCTTTCTAGTACCAGGGCTCTCTCCTTCCTTCTTCTTGGGAATGATTTGATATGTGAATCGTGTCTTGGGTATTCAGAACTTCTGGGCTAATATCCACTTATCAGTGACTGCATTACATGTGTATTCTGTTGTGAATGAGTTACCTCACTTAGTATGATATTTTCCAGTTCCAATCATTTGCCTAAGAATTTCATGAATTCATTGTTTTTAATTACTGAGTAGTATTTCATTCTGTAAATATACCACATTTTCTGTGTCCATTCCTCCATTGAGGAACATCTGGGTTCTTTCCAGCTTCTGGCTATTATAAATAAGGCTGCTATGAACATAGTGGAGCATGT